>JABASC010002600.1:0-16914 GCA_019776185.1 Plutomurus gul | reverse complement strand
TACAAAGGCACTTAGAGTGAGCTGGGAAATAAATATCTCAACTGCCGCTGGCTTTTTGGCATTCAACATCTTTCCGTAACAACGATATGTCGGCATTTGGTAGCCTTACTTATCCATTATTAGGTGTGCGCCCATGGTTCGCTTTGCTGCTGTGTATGTATCGTGTACTATTATGTACACCCACCAACCACTGCATTATATCGACTCTCAGTGTGATAAAATACCTTACTAGAGGCAGCAACTTCAATTCAGTACGTCTCGAGGACTCAATGAACTATTTATAAACAATATTGGAAGTTTTTTTCTGTAAACTTTGCACTCAATATGATTTTTCACCTTGAATCTTTACGTACAGGCGATAATTTATGACACGCAGTATACAATTAACATAGACACGCTGAACGAAAATGTCTGTACATACATAAGTAGCTTGAATGTAGTACTACTTGATAAAACAGAACCGCTCTGCGTAATTTGCATTTGTATGTTGAAGATAATCAGTGAAGACAAGCTTGAATTCAAATGCGTAGACATCTCTATTGTGTGCCTGATTTTCTGTCTGGCTTCTTCGCTCTCAGTGAATAATAACATTGAATCGAGTCAAAACAAAAATAAATTCAAGACAGAAAAGTTAAATTAATTATTAAGACAGCTGCGTTAAAAATATGCTTCATTTAGTACAACTTGGAACATATTTATACTATCTGTATTTGTACAGAACGATTTCATGGCATGTAAACTTTTGGTATTCTTAAATATCATTTATCTATGCTGTTAAGCAGGTGGATTTCTTTTGAGTCATAAGCGTCCGTTCACAGCTAGTATACATAATGTATTGATATTCCTCACGTGTTGGATCGTATAGAATAATTTTTAATTGTTAATAAAGAAATTATCATTACCTTGATTGTATGATGGCCGGTTGGTGTGGTCGGCACTGGGATCCTGTGAAGAACTATTATTCGAATAATAGTAGTTGGAAGGAGGATAGGATCTTGGCTTTCGATAGCGACTGCCACCACCCCCATAGGAGCGATTCGACGGGGAGTAGTGATAGTCGGATCCATTTCCATGGTAGTGTTCCCCTCCCCCTGAAGAATGCCTGCCACCGCCTTCTCCACCATTGTTGTAGCTTGAGTTTCGGTAATTGTTGTACGAGTTCCTACTGTTGTAGTAGCTATTATGATACCCTGAGTAATGTCCCCCGCCCCCATTCTGGTAGTCTTTACCATTGTATTCCTTATTGTGGTAGTCTCCACGACCTCCTCCGCCGTAGTGGTGGCCGTGGGGAGGTGGGCCGGAGCCGTTGTGGTGATGATTGTTGTGATGATGTGGATTGTAGTAGTCCTTATGGTAATAGTCTCCCCTGCTGGAGTTGTGATGGTGGCCATGGTGTGATTGGTGCTGGTGGTTGTTCGTGTACGAAGAATTGGGCTCAGCAGAGGCCGCTCCCGAGGAATTGCTAGAGGAAGAATGATGGCCATTGTTCTGGGAGCCATTGTGGGGACTGCTGCGATTGCTATTTGTTCCGTTCGTCGCATCATTCGTGTGGTAATGATTATGATGAGCTGAGGAGGCTGCTCCGTTGGCTGTCATCGTGCCCGTTGACGAGGACTCGTCCAGGGGCGATGAGGAGTTCATGTGCGTCATTGTTGCCGCTGCTGAGGAGTTCTTGGTGGTGGTGTTGGTGGTGCTGTCGACGATTTGCTTGCTGGGACTACTATGTTGAGTTCGGCTGCTCGCCACTATCACGGCTCCCCCAACTTCCACATCTTCCTCTTCTTCGTTTGCTGAGATTTCTCCTGTGAGAGCACAGAATCGTCATAAATTCTTTAGACAGACCAGTTGACATTTATACGAGTACTTTACTATTCTATTATTATGGTAATGTTTTATAGCTGCCAGGCAAGGAAAGGTGGATAAGATGTAGACAGTGAGAAAGAGATTCTTTTATAATTCAAATTGTGTTGCTCAGAGTTATACACGCAATATTCCTCAGTATTATCATCACTTAAACAGTATTTACATTCCTAGTCATTGTAACGTTCTCAGTCAACCTTAGCCAGAGAAAGACATAGAGAGAGAAGCATTTTGCTTTAAATTGACTTGGTTGCTTGTACATGCACAGAGCGTCCTCTGATGTGTGTGCAAAGTGTAATGAGAACAGTAGAGGACAGGTTGGAAATTACATGTGCACTTTAATACACAACAAGGTTAGGTTCACAGCAATTGGCAACAGTCATTCCACCGTACTGATATAAGGCAGAGAGTATTAAATGTGAAAGTTCAGTTCAGATTTTATTGCTCCGGTACTCTCTAAATCCCTTTGCAAATGCTTGGCTCTGCGTCTGAGGAAGAAGAGTGGAAACTGATGCCAAGCCAAAGCAGCGCTGCTGCTGAGAGATGCCTCCTGTGCACTGGGTGAAACTAGAGCATCCGAATTATATAGAGCACTTGTATATATTGGTAGTATATAGCATCTTGTGTTACGGTGTGTATTATTATTCGTTGTCCTCCATGTCCTACGGTTGTTGATGTGCACCGAGAGTCAGTCTACGAAAGTACCTCGTGATTTTTTAATCAAATCCATTCATCTTACTACTATTACAGCCAACATTACATTCACACGGACTCAAACTGTACAACAGTATTGAATTTCGCTTTAATTCAGAAAAGTTTGGGTAAGTGGCGGAAAACATCTTGTTTACTTGCAAACACCCTGCACTGCGTTAGGTTCCGCAAACAAACACACACACACAGAGACTTGTATAAAAAATTAACGATATTTTTTCATTTTCTCTCGCTGAACTTTACTGCATAACATAACATACTATAGTGCATAAGGCCATCAAGCACAAGTACTATATTATACTGCATAATTTTTTCGTAAAGATACGATTTTTTCAGGCAATCTTCCATGAACTTGTACATTTTATCTGCAGCAGAGCTGAAACCATTAAATGTGGCACAGATGATTAGATACTAAATCTAATTTCAAAGTTCAAGGGAAAACTTGCGTGCTATATGTATATATTACTGTTTGTATATGTACCTAGTTTGTACCGCAAGTAATGCAGGTAAACAAACAACTTGTCTATTTGAATGATTCAATACATTTCCTTAGAGAGATTATTATCTCGAAAAAATTATGTGTACACGCAAAAATTGAATCAAAGCAATTTTCTTACACGTTTTGTGGGGTAAAAGTAGTCAAGATTTGTCCACTCTGTGTTTTTCAGTGTAAAATGTAAATATTAATATTTGACATGCCCTGAGGTTACTGTTGATAACATCGTAACGGCCAATGAATTAAAAAAAGAAGATAAATAAATATGAACGAGACAAGTGTTTGAACAGTTTTTACAAAGTTTTAAGATTGTAATGTGTGACGACTTTGGTTATATAATAAGTTGTGTCTGAATGGAATGCAATGTATGCCTTTTACAATGTTTCTCGTTCATATGAATCGCTGTTATATATTAAAAGTCTTCTTCCGTACCCAGCCACTTTATTCCACTACGCTATCACAATTTCCTTGAATAACGATATTTCAACTTAACTTAATCTGCAGAGAGAGGGCAACCGAAATGCATCATTATGTACATACCTACTCACGTATTGTGCAGAGCTGTGAGGTCATGGAATGGTCTGGATTGAAATGAGAGATAAGGAGCGATACGAGAGAGAACCTCAACATTGGAAGAAAATACACAGCAAGAGTTTCACAGCCAACGCACAAAGAACTGGATGTTTTCTAAATGTTTCCTTAATGTGTTCTAGGGGATGGCGCTTGTCTTCTAGTTAACTTTATGATCTCTGCTCTTACTTACTTACTACGTTGTTATGCAACACCACACCGCTGTACATATCTGTGAGATATCATAAACTGACTGTGCTTGTCTCCACAAGTAAAAATCCTACAGATTCTGGCCTGAAAATCGACCACTTTTCCTCCTAATGGCTACACTCAACTGTTATTCGCTTCAAGAACTTTGCGTTGTCCTGCCATGCATGGCTACAATAGGACAACGCTTCTCACAATAGCTAGACCATATCATGTACAAAATGTACATGTACAACATGGACGCATCATGAAGAAAGTTACACTGCGTATCTGATATCCGATACATGTTTGTAGTGCCTTGTGTAGTGCAGACTCTTAATATGTGGCCTATCACGTTTCCTACATAATAAATCATTCCTTGATTTCGTGTTTGTTAATTTATCATTATTATTAACATCAGAGTACCCCCAATGTGTGTGTGTGTGCTTTCTGTGAGCGCTGATGGTGCTGTCCTGTATTACTTAAGCTACAAATTCTGCATGGCAGTTAAGGGACGTGTTGATACTCTCCATGTGTTAACGTAATGATTTCTTGACGTCTGTCAGACACAGTGAGACAGAGAGCCTATGCAACCCTTTACATATGAATTTTACTAGGTATTATTTTCCATGTATTTAGTAGTTCATGTGAGAACTTTGACTTGAAAAAGGAGAGAAAGCACCCGGTTCTATTTATGAGCGGTTAATTAACCCCCGCTGTGAAAAGCAAGGCTAGATAGCAAGTGAACATAAGTGATTGCATGTAAGAACGAGTTCATATTTAAGCTCCTCCTTCTCCTGCTCAACACAGTGCAAATATGTTCCTATATCAGAACACAGAAATTGCAAACTGTACGGCGATTATTGTATCTGTAGTAGAATCGTATCAACTAATAACTAGCTGTTCATAGAATTCACACACTTGATACACGTTGGCTAATATCATAAACAGTATTCACTATATATTACATAGCAAATAAGGCGGGCACATGTTAAACAGCTCATATAGTTAGGTATTTCTGTATCAGTCCCATTAGCCACATTTGATTATGCGACGCGAACAATTCAAATCACGTAATCATGCAACTTTTTAATAAGTACAGGAAAATGTGACTGAGAGTACGTGTGTCCCTTATTAGTTTCCTTTTCTTCGAAGTGTGTGTAATGTTCGTGCAGCCTCATTACAAAGTAACTAAGAACCGGTCGACAACTAAAGTAAATGTTTCATATACATGTGACATTAGCTGTTTTGTCTGACAATGAATACTTTTCAGCTACTGTTTAATGTCTACGGTTTAATGTTTAGTAGTGACATGAGTCACTAACGATCTCATAAGTAAATACCATACATTCGCGAGCTGTGGAGTGGCACTGACTAACTTATAGTGGTGTGTACGAAACGCTACTTATAGATGACACTGAGCACGAGAACGACACCTCATCAAAGAATGCCATGACATTGCTACCCGTCTACCCAGTACACTGTCCTTAAGACAATCACTGTAGTTAACAGAGCCCGAGCTTGGAAAGGGCACGACGAGTCAATCTTTATTTGTGTCTTTCGTCAAATCATGGGAAAAGGAAACGAGTTCTTAAAGTGAAGATAGGAACACGAGCTCTACAGTGAAAACAAACGACAGGGGCAATTTAAAGTGATCATCATCTATCTAATGATGAATGAATGATAATGGATTGTTAAGTATATGACTGTACTATGTATGTATGAACAGTATGTGTTCCTGTGTGCAACCCTTTTCGCTTACTGCAACCATTCATTGTTGTGTTGTCGTCTGCCACACTGTTATAAGTAACTATAGGCACTGTACTGTGCAGTGGTGGTGGTACATAACTCTTCCACCTTTCGCTTATGTATGTATTTAAAAAAAAGCCCAAGTATCAGCAATGAAAGGAAGAAAAGACAACGAGGCAAGCCAAAGAAAAAGAAACAGAAGTAGACGAAAGGAGACAAGTTCCACTACACAAGGCAGGATGTTAACATTGAGCACATGAAAAAGTAGACACTGATGAGTTAACTGCTCTTCTTTTGCATGTGAGAAAAATAAATATGTTGCTAAAACTTATATGCTTATAAATACAGACAGTAGATACAACGACGACGCTTTTCTAAATGTGTAGGTATATACACTCTGTGCGCTATATTTTCCTTGATATAGTACCTAGTACCTATATAGGTATTATTTAGTTTTAAAGTACTGCACTGTCCTGTGTATACTGCGTGTCTGCATGGAGAGGAAGTATATTAGCGAGTGGAAGTTAACTAGAGGCACGCTCTCTCTCGATGTTCTCTTCTTCACAGTTTAAAATTAGCCATGGCATTTCATTTCCCTTGTCATGTCGTCTTGATTCTTCACCGCCATCAACTACCTACACAACATAACACTAAGATGTTCTTTCTCTACGAGTATTTTCTTTAGGCTCATCTTTCTTCTTTTCCTGCCTTCTAGTAGGTAGACAGAGCTCGATTGCACACAGCACATTCTCTGCTACGATCGCTGATAATACTCTGTCGTTCATTTCAAATGCTTGTCTTTAGATAGGAAAACAGATAGGAGAACGTCAGAAAAAGTCAAGCAAAACATACGTACACATAGTAGATAAAGATATTGAAGGGAGATGAAGAGAGAGAGAGGAAATTAGGACTGTGTTTGGAGTGCGCGTACGCATAATGCCTACATTATTAATATATTATGCAGGTATAATATTATTACAAGGTCCATCTCTGTATCCCTTATACATTGTGTTGTGGCACTACTGGTATTTTGTAATATCTGTGCTATTTTTGTACTACATTGGGAAATGTATTGCATACGTTTCACAGTAGAGGGTCTACTTATTATATGCATTTGGAAGTTAAGTGAGTTTTTAGAGGCAGTTATGAGACGATATCGGGCCAGAATAGTTCACCAGTCTAGATATTACCCAATATTTCTACTTTTATTCTTTACAAGACGAGGAGCGACGCTCTTTTAGCCTCCCAGACCAAAACGTCCACTCTGGCAACCATTCTACTACTCTGACTTACTATTACATAGTGCATATGAGAAGTTGGCATTAATAATGTATGAGCCGTGATGTAAAAGGACTTGGTGCACCGTATGGGGAGTTAGAGAGCTACTTGAAGGACTATTGTAGTATGTAGAGAAGTCGTTATGTAGATACTAGCTACTGGTACACTGAACAGTTGCATGGAGAATCCCTCTTGAAGAATTTATGACTACGTCAGTGGAAAATATATGGAGAAGATGAATCGTAACGTCTGTTCGTGTGTAGGAAAACGTCTCACAGAGAGAGAGAGAGAGAGAGAGGGAATGCACCTGAATGTCTTGCTACATTTTATTCGACTGGATAGAAGTCTTTGTGTGTGGCATCCACGCGGAAATATTGCATGATATGATATCAGCAAGTATTACCAATTTGGCCCATTATTTTAAACTGCGACATTTCGCCATGTGTCTATCCAAACTTTTCCCACCGACTAACCTACGGAATAACTATTAGAAAGTGCTTTCCAAGACACTTTTGTATGATTAAAATATAAGGGAAAGGCTTTGAACGATTATAGTGTGACTTGGTAAATATTAGTAGTACGTGAGACAGTTCTAACTATGCACTTGGCTAATAGAACACACCTATAGTACAGTGCTAATATTTACTACTACCCAACGTTATTTGTTGTGCTTCGACAGGCAGAGCCATCGAAAATCCAATAGCCTCTATTTCTTATATTGTAGATTCTGTGTTGTTTCGCGTATTTATTTAGTAAGTAGCAGCAGGAGAAAATTAAATGAGCATCGAATCGGGACGGAAGCCAGTGCACAAGCCACATACTGTGAAAGGGCACGCTCTAAAAAGACAAAATAGATTGTTGTGCACTTAGGAGAACCATCCAGGTTGGATTTATACGATACACAGAAGGTATTAGTATTGGATGAGTTGAGACTTTTCTAAAATGAAAACGATGTCGCTTTGGACTTAAGCCGGATTGACTTATTCGGTAAGCTGAGAGGGGAAACCGTGTAGCTTCCAATTCCATTGGAACACAAACCGCGGGCTACAACCAAACCCAAATGGGTAATGGATTTCACACAAAGATATTTCTGTGCTCTTTGTATTTTCGTAAGGTTAATAAAAATTGAATGTAGGCCCCTGATAAAAATAATTGATGAAGTAATGACATGCCCAAATTGTCCTGCGGTTTGGCCCACGCGAGTTTTATTTCCTCTGCGTTGTGTTGCCCGAAATGGACTTATTCTCCGCAGATCGTCATGTGTGTTCGTACATGTGTGTATTTCTCGTAGTGACAGTCTTGTCTGTGTCTGGCTGTAGTGGGGCACTGATGTGACGTGATTTACTGAGATGTATTAGCGTAGGCAGCCGAATGTGTAGTGGAATAGGAACGTGAGCTATGCAAGGTTTCTTCACAATCGATACAGAAGGGATTAGGCTAACAATATGCATAATCATGCATAGTCTGAGTTCACGAAGAGTGGAGATGAATACAATTACATAGTGCACAGAGTGTAGACGGCTCTCAAGCCCAGTTCACTTGACTCGCACAGACACAGACACACACACAGATCCATATATAATTACTACACAGGTATGCCTAATGCATCACTTTGTATTTTTTTATCATTACCATCCACTGTTTATTGTTATTGGGGCTATACAAAAGCACAATACATTGTGAAAGTGCACTAAAGTGATTTAGGCTGCCATACATGTGTATTCGAATGAACATTATGCGTTTGCTGACTTCATTACGTGCGTCTCTATGAATACATGTGACTTTGTGAATATGAACGAATTCCAAAGCTACATAACAATGTGTTCACATAGATCTCTGTACGAAAATACTTTATGTACGCATTTGTCTATCTACGAATAATGACCTGACACTGGAAAGTTATTCTCCGTATTGTATTTGAGCAGGGGTGTTCATTGAATTCAATTTGTGTTATACATAGTGATACTATATAGCTAAGCCTACAGATGGTAAACCGTATGAAAGTATGTGTGAGGATAATAGTACGTAGTAGTAGACAATGAGAAACGTAGCTAAACATATTATGGATGCTCATTGTTAGCAGTTAGATTTGAAGACATGGCAAGAAAATTGAATTCACTCGAGAAGAATATCGTGTAGTGCATAGGGCACGGTGTTTCTGTCATGTATACATAATACACAGTAGGTCTGCGTCCACCACAACTCTGTGTGTTTACATGTAGAAATGTAAATGCAGAGCACATAGTAATATAGCAGGGTGTTGTTGTGAGATGTGGCACAGCATGGGGAAGTCATAGACAGAGTCTATATTATTATTGAGTTGAATTAAGTAGACAGGAAGTATTTCACAACACGAGTAAAGAGCCCGTACGTACATCGAGTGTAACCGTTATGTATTTGTAAGCAACCTCGAATGTGTAAAGGTAGATTAGGTTGAGCGCAGAGCTATAGAGAATGTATATGATGTGACATGCTGTCTAAGTAGTGTCAAGTTAGCACTGTGCTTCTGAGAAGTAGTGTATGTAGTAGCGTTGTTATCGATGTTCTTCTTAGAAAGTAAGCCGAAGGATTTAAAGACTAGTATGTTGTTGTAATCTAATGTAATGAAGGAACTTAAATTGCCTTGGCTCCCTTTTGATTAGATGGAATTGACTCAAATGGTATGAGATGAATTTATGGGCTGTGGGTAATTTGCATTTAATTTAATTTAAATAATTGTCTCCTGCAACGCTTAAATATCTGCTCGTTGTAGTAATACTTGTTCTCAAGCGAACCATTCCGATGAGAGCAGCGCAAGTATTTTTACTTCACCCCCTCTCGTTTAACATCTGCACGCACTGTTTTACACTCTCTGGGTCCAATTTTCCCCGTCATTGTCTTTGCAATTACAGCGACAAGTCATCTTAGAAGATATGGAGCTTGACAAATTGCTAGTTCATATTTTTATGTAATTTCATGCACTTTCGTGGCATTTTTTCATGCATGTGATTTTATAACTATGTAACTTTTTTCAACTAAAATTTTTCTTTGATCATTGTCAGCTATTAATTAGGAAATATTCGACCTCATCATCTGATGGAAAGAGAACAAACAATTTATGATATTCAATGTTTATCCTGGTAGGTCCTGTAATCAGTCAACTATTTTAAACTAATTTTGATTGTCATGTTAAATAGTATATATAATTATTACGTGCAGACGCTTTAATTGTAGATTGAACGAACAACAAAGTCAAAATGGAACAACACATTATTCATGACAATTAAACCCCTTAATTAGCTGGTCGTATGCCTAACGTAATTATACAGCCCAAATGAAGTTTATTGATTTTCTCGAGCGAAAATACTGAAAAACTCACTATAGAAATCGTTGAAATTTTCAACGAAATTGGAACGTGCTATTATCGTCGACCCATTGTGCACCAGGCACAATTCATGCATCGAACTACTGCTGAAACTATGCAATGCGGATGCCAAGTAGCACTACAGCAACAAAGTACGTAGCAGGAAAGAAAGTTGTATGGAAAAGTATAGACACTTTGACAAATTAATCGCTTCATAATGCACCAATAAATTAATCGTACAAAACAATAGGAAGCATTCTTTGTGTTTTACACTTGAGTTTGTGTCTCCACCATTTCCCTACCCCATTCACGTACTGCACGAAGATATACTACCTAATGGATACACATATTAACACAATAGCCAAACTATATACAACCCAATAATATGTACTACAATCCCTAGACACCATGTTTGTTCGAGAGTTCTGTCTATTCCTATATATTATACATGAATAGTATATTGTACAATATATATTATTAAGTATGTAGGTATGCCATATGTAGAGTAGAGCATAGCCGCTTTTACTTATAGATACACGTAACATGGCTCGCTGCGTGCATGTTGTGGTGTGGTGTGAGAATATTGAGAAAAGAGCGCCCTGAGATGGAAAACCTACAGACTTTCTGCTTACATTGCTCGTACAGTAGTTTCAGTTTCTATCTGTCTAACGTGTGTTCGAATGGCCCAAACTATTTAGCCAGACTTGACTTGCCCGAGTGCGGATCTGGTTTCGTGTGCAGCATTACTACTACGTACTACGATTTTCCCTATTTTCCACACCAATGTAGAACGAATATAGGAAAACTACGTCATACTTTCACCAAGCCCACGATACTAGTCCCACAGTCGGATTGGAACTTTCGCCTGCTCTGCTCTCACTCACAACTCCAAGTTTCTAGTAGATTGTGTATTTAGGCATTACAGACAGCACTATACGTATATAAAGGAAGAACAGAAGAGAGAGAGAGAGAGACTACAAGTCTAGTCGTGAGAAGTAAGACAAGACAAGTAGGCCTTAGCCCCAGCAAAACGATCGCAGCGAGAGAAACAGTCTCTTAGGTATATATCCTACATGTACAACTGCTCACTATCCGAAGACAGGAAAGGAAAGGAAAGGAAAAGGAGAACCGAGCCCATCCATTTCATCCGTCCACATCTATCCGATCCAACCATCTCTGACACGTTTTCTCTCTCCTATACTTCTGCTACTCTCGTATGCCCTTCCATGTCTCCTATGCTTAATGCACGTAAAAATCAATGAAATCGAATTTCTCCTTCACTTTTCTCCCACATTCCACAATTCACATCACATTCCTCTCCACCAGTGTATACGTATGTAGTAGTCGTCTCTCTCTCTCTCTCTCTATGTGATGTGTGTGCTACTCTCCGTGGCCTGGACTTTTTCGCCACACACATATGTATGCACCAGGACGTAAGTGTGTGAGCCGATGGAGTAGTACACTTTGTATGTATAGCAGCCGCTCACTCACTCTCTACCTTTCAATAGTAGTAAGACTTGACTGGAAGTGACTTTCTTTTATATATGAAGTTCCTAAGCACATTCGTCTCATTCTCGGACAGTTTCTCTCAGACTCTACCTTCCGCTGTTACTACTTACTAGCTCTGTACTGCTGCCGTCCAATTAACCAAGTTCCTGTATTAATGTTCTTCTCCTCAGGAAGTCAAACCGTTTATTATTAATGGACAATTAGGTACATGTGGGCTGGCCACTACGTTGTTTCACTGCTAAGCCAAGTACTCACAATAATGCTACTGTGTGTGTTATTGGGATGTTCTTCATTCCTTAAGTCGTTTGCCTCTCTGGCTGACTTATTACAACCAATCACCCTCCTACCGTTCAAAGTCCGTTGCCTACTTTATGATGTTGCACCCTTATATTGGGCCAGTGTTATTACGGCTTAAGTAATGGCAAATAGTTGTGTGGCTACCTACCAACCAAGATAATAATACCAAGTAATACCAAGGGTCGTTATGATATAGAATCTGAAATTGTGTGATATTGCTACCATAACAAGCACCATTTGTCGCCAATTTCTGTGAGGTAAATGATCATTTGATCTTTTATATAGATATACGTTCACTTGCACAAATAATAACTTGTCACCCAACTATAATAATTCCTTTCTAGGTACTACGTATGTACATACTTCAAAAGCATTCTGGAAACTAAGTCAGTCCGAGTACACAGAGAATTTTCTAACGAAGGCACGCTGCTACTCCTAATGGCAAAGTTGTAAAGGAGTGAAATGGGGAAATTAAGCATTTAATTTTCATTATAGATATACATAAACCCAATTACATTAAAAGCCAAGCCAGATGCAATTCGCACAAGATCTACTATGTATGCACACAGAGATAGAGATAGAGAGAAAGAGGAATATGAGAGTAAAACGAAAGTCAGGAAGACGGATGCAATGATAAAACAAGACGGAATAATGCTCTTACATATGTAATAAGAGTGTAGACTAGCTACTGTATACACGGTAGGAGATTTTTGCGTAGGTGCACATAAATGTATTACTGCTACTAAAATTTTCATCTACAACACTTTGAAGCAGAGAGACCAGACAGATAAACAGACACACAGAGAGATAGAGAGCACAGTGCAACGTGCATCATATCGTGGCGACTACGTGAACGAATGAAAAAGAGAGAGAGAAAGTTGAGAGGACAGTGGTGTGAACTAGTAAGGACTACGTACGTGGGATACACGAATACTGTATGTAGGAAAACATGATACTGTAGTAGAAAGAAGTAGAGTGAGAGAAAGAGAGTGAGTGCATGTGCGATCCGATGTGTAAAAGGGTGGCCATAAGTACTGTGTGCTTGTCTGCTATGGACTGACACGGCACGCCATGCTGGGCCGCTTTCAAAGGGAGAAAGGATAAAAGAACTTCATGGCTCTGGCTGCCTATATAGTTATGAATTCTTTGCGAGTTGTGTAAATGTAAAGATGAGGACGTATCTTGGTGTAATATAATTTATGTAGTATGTAACATTACGTAGCGTAAGTATCTATATAGATCTCTTTTGGTGCTTGAGTAGAGAGAGAGAGAGTGGAGAAAAATAGTGGTAAGTAGTAGAAGAAGACGTGAAGAGTATACAGTAGTCCACAACATGTATAGGTATGTACGTCAGAAAGTATAGGTACTAGATAGATGAAGGTTCAATTTTATACAAGCGAACGAGCCCGTAAAAGGCAATTTGTGATGTGAACGGGAGGATGGGAAAGCTTATATCTTGACTTGACACAGAGTAATAGTGTAATATATAAGGAAGTGATGGTAAAGAGAAGAGAGAAGTTTCGTGGACTTAGACCCCGACACTTATTTTATTTTGCTTAGAAAGTAATAATATTGTGTACATATATATCAGATGTTGTAAAAGCTAGCGAAAATAGCGGGAAGTGAAAATTTGTGTCGTATTAGAATAATTGTTAATGTGGACAAGTGGATAGGATTTCTATTTTATTTTATTCAAAAAGTTTGGTTTTTGGTTGCGATGTCTTCGGTGGGGGAAATTTTCTCTTTCTATGTGGCAGTTATAGTGGAGGGTGTGTCTCAGTGCCGTTGATATGATTTTCCGTTATAAAAATGTGAACCACTTATGGAAGTAAATTGCAAAGTATTTGAAATTGTAACCATGGTAACGAGACAGAATAATTTTTCTGTTGATTTCCATAGCCTGAGAAGGGAAAACCATAACAACGGCACTGGTGTGTCTGATGCGTAAGTTAATTTATATCTACATTATTAGGAGAGGGGAATTTCAATTGCATAATCGTAAAATGTGTTGTAATATAAAAATAAAAAGTTACCCATACCAATAGAAAGACGTCTCCATCTTGTTTTCCTTTTGCGGCCCATGAAGATGGGAACTTTCTAGCTGCACTCTGCTTTGCTTTCGCTGAACTGTACTAAACAGAACTTTTTTTCCTATGATATATAAGGCTGAGAGTGTACTCAGTGAGTGAGGATATAACTAGTAACGCGAATTACTTCTATTTGTTGCAGTCAGTCAGTTCAGTGGTGCTGGTGGAGAGAAAGAGGAGAAAACTGTGTCTCTCTTCAGCTTTCCTTCTGCACACACAAACGGAGAGAGAGTAGAGAGAAAAAATAACAAGAGTTCTTTGAAAACAATACAATTGAATTGAATCCTGAATTTCTAGTCGGTTCAGTTGACTTGAGTAGAGCAAAGTAGTTTTTTCTTCTTCCCCACTGGTTCTATAGTTATGTTGTTTGAATGGATACGAGGGCCAAGTAGTAGACAGAGGAGTATATGCTAGAAGAATAGTTTAGTCAGTCAAGTCAGACTCACACGTTTCCTTTCTTTTGCTGCCGAGTAGTGTTTCTATGTCGCAAATTCGGCTTTGACTTCAGCTGCTGCGAGTGAGTAGAGACAGAAAAGTTGCAGTTACAATGACTGTGCACTGAGCGGCCATCAGTTAGACAGTCAACAACAGATTTCCATGTGGTAGCCTGGTAGGGCGGCCTACTGCGGATTAGTAGCAGTGTATAGTAAATAGTAGAGCAGAGAGGAGACGGCGATTAAGGGGATTCAATAATAAAATAAGGAGGAAAGAAAAGAAAATGAAAATCTACGGGACGAGACTGGAAGATCTAAATTTCAGCAGACGAGAGATACACAGAGATAGAGAGGATATTATGAATTAATCAATCAGATGCTTAGATAATAGAAACTACAACAAGGTCTCTCTTGGCCGTTGAAGTTGACGAGAGTTATTTGTGTATAGGTACTCGTGTGTGTGTATCACTGGAGAGGATAGTCTGTACTACACGTTAATCTGGAGTCTTGCTCACAATGTCTAGGCTCATTTTATCTGTATTGCATTGTCACGATGATCGTTCCGTCGTAAATCATCGTTGCACAAGTCTCACATTATTGCTCATAACATTTAGTCTTGAAATGGAGTATGAAATTTAAGCAATGGCTTCCCCTTTCCTTTCCACAGCACTTTTTGCAGGGCACACTGTACATAGAATGGGAAGGAATTGGATTTTTTATCTTTTCACACTGTGATATGCTATATACTATGTAGTATGGTTAGTGTTGTCTCTGGGCGCGATGGTAATTTGTATTTGATACTGTGTGTTTACTGTGTGAGGAGCAGTCGTTCACTCGGTGATTTTAGGTGGGCTTGTTTATTTTCTAGCTCCGCTGCCTTCTTCGAATTTACGTTGAATTCTCGATTCAATCGGATTTTTTCAGCTGCTACAACTTTTTTCCCCCTATATATATTTTTCTCCCCTATAAAGTATGCTGCGATCCTGTAGCCGAGAATACACTCTGCGAGCTGTTTTTTTGCTTCCGATAGTTAACTATCTGTGCTGTGCTTGCTGATACTTTGTTGTCTTGAAGAGAGAGAGAGAGAGAGAGAGAGTTGACTTCTTGAACTTTGCTTTTTCGACAGAGCGATGTTTCGTCAACTAAACTTTCCTTTCTTGCCCATCTGACGAGATCAATTACTTCCCTCGGGTCTTCTCACTCTTTTATTATGTACGAGCGGATATTGAGCTGCTGAAATATTGCCAAACAAAATCCAAATTATTAGTTTCTCTCTGCTCGTGCCTTGTTTATATTCGAATTTTCCACGTCGTAAAATATAGTCTCCAATGCAAATACCAGTAGTTAGTTAGTAGGAACACGTTTCCTTCCACCTTCCAATACAAATATTAGATTCCTCACACAAAACTGTGAAATGTAGGGAATGTGAAGGTTACATAGAGGTTATTTAATAGAAAACTGGGTAATGTTGCATTAGCCTATCAGATAGCGAAATCCTCCATATCAATCAATTGCCAGCCTTTGCCATTTGGGTCGTCCTCCGACAAATCTACAGAAAGAAATATATCTCTGAGCACTCGGTGCGTGTGTGTGTATGTGTGTATTATTTAGCTTGGGTCTGGGTGGTGAAAGTGTGCAAAAACCAGATTATAACTGCAACGACTGCAATATTGCATTAGTTAATATCAATAAAGGATTCCAACTTCTCAGCAACAACTCTAATAATGTAGCTAAATTGCTGCTGTGTGAAGTCTGTCTTGTAACAGATGAACCCTATTCTGTGTAGCAGATGAAACGACGGCGGAGCCATTAATAAACCTAATGCATCCCAGACTGGCAATTTATTGTTGAAAGCAATTTTAGGGGCTCTACCTACCTACCCAAGTAATGTCACACTGATTTTTCCCCATTTCGCTATCAGTAGGCAGTCAGGCACACACCAACCAACACAAACACATAGGCACACACACAAATACACACACACTGTTAAACAAATAACTACCTCCTACTGATATGTATGCATAAATATATACCTACTCGTATATGAATTGCATGCAATAATATTTATTTCCATTTTCCTAGGAACGTGCATTCGCACCGCTTATGTATTCGTGTCCCAATACCTCTTGCAGTCAGCAAATACTCCTAATTATAGGGTCAATCAGTGAGGGCTCTGTGTATTCAGGTTGCACGATGAACGCAGAAATAGTAGGACAGAGAGACGAGCGAACTCAGTGGAGATATAATTGTGGATAGGACACGAAACGTTGTTCAGTTCAGATTGAGAGAAGACAGACGCTGCTGTAGGTTGTGTCGGAGCGTAGCACACACAATAATTAAGAGGAGATGGTGGCAACAACCAATTCAAGCTCGTACATAAATACACTGCAGCAT
>JABASC010002599.1:0-16917 GCA_019776185.1 Plutomurus gul | reverse complement strand
ATCAAAAACAGATTTTTGAGACTTTTGAAAACCCACTGGATCACTGTGCAATCACCTGATTTATGTCCACGGTGGTTTAGTTCCATCCATGCCTTCCTCTGTGTATTATTCTTTCACTCTTTTCCTTTCGCTTTCTACAACTTTCTATATGTAAAGTATATCACTATCACGTATACTTCCTACAGCAGATGTCCAGACAAACATGACGATCGGAATAAAGTTTATACAGACTACTTACTAGCGTGCTCAAACACAAATATTAATTTGCTTGGAATTGCAGACCACCGAAATCTATGGCATCCATAACGGTGAAGAACCAGGTAAATTCGCGTGTGGCCAGTAGTTGAACAATTCATATCGGCGGAGCAACTGACTCACACCGCGAAGATTTCTAATGTCCTAATTTTCACATAATGTACATAAGGAGTAAGGAGCAACATATGACGGAAAAGGAAACTACTACAGAAACTACGATAAAAGCTATGCTTTCCAATTATAAATTTAGCACGCGTCCAACTGTGTGCATGCATACACTTTGGCTTACTAAGAGATTGAAAATACTAAAATAAGAATGTAACTGTTGTCAATGCAATGTTCCCTTTTACACAGCTACGAAATTCCATAAGCTAACTATTGAAGTAATGAGGTTTCCGGTTCCCACCGGAAACAAAATTACCACAAACTAAAAATGTAGCCGTCAACTAGGGATGGTCACGGTACTGTGGCCAAAATTTTCAATCCAAGGGCGGGTGGGGTCTATAGGGGTTTGTTATAATTTCAATAATTTTAAACCGCAGCTTGAGATACTCTGTGGCCATGTTTCAATCAGTTACTGTAATTGCTAAGTTGCTTTTAGTTCATCACTAACACTAACTTTGGCCCAGAGATCTAAACAATCGCAAACTACCAAGAAAATATTCCATTGGTCATTTTGCGCATTATTGTAAGGAACGAAATAAATATAAGTAATATTTTTGTCTGAACATAAAAGTGCAAATAAAATTCTGCACGACCGTATGGGTGCTTCTTTGCACGACAGAGGGTCAAATTACGTATCCTAAGAGCCTTTGAATAAATCACTCAAACGTAACAGTAATTTCAATTCAACGGTAGAAGTAATGGGTACTCAATTTGAAAATTATTACTGATTGAGACAGACACATGTTTATAACGTAAAACTTTTGAACGTCATAGGGAAAGCCAACTGTGCACTTTAAATGGCCACATGTAAGTGAAACAGCATTTTATACGGTGATTAAGTTGGTGCAGTTATTATGAAAATTAAAAAAGCAAAGGAAGCTTTGTCATTGAATAACTAGATCCGTGTCTTACTTGGATTCTTGAACGAAAGAGTCGATATCTCGTCTACTTATGTACTGTGGTCAATCACTAAAAAATTAAACGTGTCCACAGGCATTATCTAGTATATCGTATCTGATTGTGCTACCGGTAGAGGCAGATGCAAAAGGCATAAAACGATGACGATACAACATTAGAGTTATTGAAATCGTAGGCATGGCTATGGCACAAGTTTGTGAGAATACCTTCCAAGAACTAATTTCATGCATACGTGAGCAGAATGACACGAAAATGACTAGACACTAATAGATAGAGACACAAACATTTTTGACCCTGCCTACACATTATTACGCTATGGGTCCATACCGCATCAGAGTCACATGTAATTATTTAATAAACATTGGAAAAAGAGCCATTTATTTATTAACTGTACAGTTGCTATGTCTTAACTAAAATATCTGAGCGAATGTCATAAATTATAAATCTCATTACCCATATTGTATCTGGACTAGACAATTATACTTATACTGGTATCCATCCACCGGCAGGAACTGCCTTGATCTTTACTACTACATGTATGTATGCATTTTCAAACTTAATGAAAACAACAGTAAACGCAGTTACTTATCTATTTATTAAAATTACATTCGTCCACAGCAAGGAGGAGAAATCCAAATTGTAAAACAGGAAATGCTACGACCCGTAAGTAGTAAATGCAAGAAATGTCGTGGCCGTCTTGTAGTATTAAAGTTATGTCAAAATAACGAAGTGCAAGCAATTAATGTATTTACCTGTATATGTATGCGTACGAGGGATGTGTTATGTGTTCGCAATGCATACCGACATCGTACTACATACACAATCAATCATAAACTTAAAATGCACATCAAAATGAGAATAATGCCTCACTGCCTCCGGTATACAACATGAAAACATCTTTACTTCTTTTAGCCGTCACACTAAGCTAAGATTATACTTATAAAAATGTAAGTATAAAAACTTATAGTGGAGAATTAAGGCGTGCCTGCACCATGTGCCTTCACGTTTACTGCTGCACATGAAACTCGCCGGCACAGCACAATATAAAATTTCATTAAATTGACTAAAGCGTACTGAAGGAATGCATATGGAGTAAGATTTTTATCCACAGGACTTAGTGCATCATTTTTCAAATTTGTTTGCAGGAGAGAGACCATAACTACGAATATTCTGGTATTCATGACGAATTGACTTCAATCATTTACAATCACTTACAGTGTCACAAAAAGGCCTACCACTACTGCACCACTTGAGTACACAATTCACTATTATTAAGGTTTAGAAGAAGATAACACAATAATAAGTAAAAACGAAATACCTTTGAACAAAGGGAGAGGCGCAAGGTCGGCTTCATTGGCTTGATGCTGAAAAACAAAAATTTTAATTTAAAAAGGCAATGAATCTACAAAGTACAATCTTGAGTCTAGAGTTTACTGGTTTTGAAAATTGAAAACCTACATAGCGTGACGACCCCTGACTCTTCTTCTGCTTCTTTTTTAGAGACCTCTTGGCGAAGGGGTCAATACGGTCAACAAAGGTATTATTGGTGGTTGCAGCCATAGTAGGAGTACTACTATTTTCACTGTTTGCGATTGCCCGTGTTCCAATTCCTCGCTGAATCTCTCCTGTTATCTCCTTCCCAATTTCATCACCCTCAGAATCTTCGCAAAGCACAACAAAAAATTGATTTACTGAGAGCTTTTATCATTAGTTAAAAATTGAAAACGCTACAAAGAGATGAGAGGTAACGGGTAAGCATCGTATTTTTTTCTAAAACAACCTTCATTACAAACAAGAAGGATTGAAATTTTAAAATGTGACGCATAAAAAACACAGATGACAGATACTCCGACACAATTCAACTAAATTACTTCATGAATTATTTGTTCCTACAAAAAGCAAGAAGTTGTATTTGTAGCTTAAGGCTTTGGAGAATGTTGAGTTTGTACATTTTGTCACTTAAAGCAATTGTCTTTGTAACTTGCATGTCAAAAAGTTTCAAGCGATTTTCAAGGTTTCATCATCATACACTGATAATACAGATTATTTTGTGAAAGGCTTAATATAACTAATAAATCTACTCTGAAAATATACACAACCACCAAACAATACATTCTACGTTCAATCGTATTTACGTAATGCGTGGAAAGTACTTTACCGATATGTTTAACAAAGTTGGTTCGTCGGTAGAAGGACTTGTGTTTTGGAACAAGAATGTTTCGAGGTGCAGTTGCTCAATTAAGGTTATACAGTCACGCTGTCGCGTCGGTCAGTTTGCTGCTTTTAATCAAGTCCCGTATGATTCTAGTACTGAAAAGGGGAAGAACGGAGAAAGTGTAGTCGTAGTCCGTTTCGTACGGAAGTTACTTTCGAAGTGCGTGTGTTTTGCTGGTTTTTACAAAATTTTCAAAATCACAGCAGCACCACAACCGTGCGTCTAATTGACGTTTTTGACAATTAGTTTTTGTTGAAGTGTGGAAGACGTTAGATTTAACTAGATTTCACCACCATTTTGGAACTTTTAGTCGATTGCTTCCTTTTAAACGCATGTTGTGACTTGTGTCTATGTGAGAGTACGAGTACGTGTGTATGTAATTCACTATAGAGAAAACACAATCATAAATTCAAAGATGCATCTTACTTAATCTTGATCGGAATTATCTTCGCCTTCTACCTGGATAAAATTCCAAAATTCATTCCATTTACAAAATGAAATTCACAGGGCTCTCTAATCTTTGCACTACTACTAGATTATTTTTCGACTACTGTACAGGTACTACAGGAGAAGAGAAGGACATACAATTATTTACAGCGACGAATCACTACGAAGCCTTTACAATTAACAATCTACATCAAATTTTAGAGTGCTTTTCAATTTCTACTTCAGATTGCGAAAAGACTGCGATTTGCTTTGTTAAAATTCATCAGTTAAACCTAGCACAAAACGACAGGCTCTTATTAAACGATTACTAGGCAAACAAACGAAAAAATTGGGTGCATTGCTTTGTGTGTTTATATAAACAGGTTTATTTAAGCAGAAAATGCAATAATAGTTAAATTGTAGCCAAAAGAAATCTTTGAAAGTGTGAGTTGTCTCTCTCTTGAGACTGACCGCCTGACCTCTCTTTGCAAAATTAATGAATAAAATATTAATGAGACACAGTGTTGTGGTGCTTTACTTAAACCATCTACTTTTAGTGGAAGCTCAGCAGCTTAAGGCTAAGCAGATCGATTCAAATAAAACGTTGCTGCTGATACTGTGCTCACTCACTCACACACGCTAAACTCTATATACTCATACTCATCATATTATGTAATATTCTCGGATACCTAAAGGCTACGTATATGTTGCAGGAAAATAACAAACATTCCCACTACCAAGATTGCATCACATAATAATAAACACATTATACGCCAAATCATATCTCCGATCATTGAATCTTTTTACAACAGTTGATTTTCGTATCTAAATCCAACCCCAACCAAATCGGTATTTAACCTCAACCTTGTTATCATACAATGATTCATCCAATTACTAAACGTAATTTACTCGACAAAGAAAACAGCACATATAATCGTAAAGAATAATTTTAAGTAGGAAATAGGAAGAAGCAGAGTACATCAAGTTTGTGTAATCTTTCTGATTACTGTTTTTATAATAATTTTTTTTAAAATAACTTCATTGTTACGCAGCCTAGACCATGCAGAAATAGAAATAAAATGGCATTTATACATATACAGAAAATGTACTAACTGAAACTATGATCTGTTCTTATGGGTTTAAGCGCATCCTGCCCCCACCCGTGTTGTAAAACTCTATCAATGCACAAAAAGTACATTAGGAACTGTGAGAAAAATTCGGATGAATTCTGGATGAACACAGAGTGACTAAAGTGGTTTATTACTAGTATTGCCATACCAAAACTAAACGATCACATTATTTATACTATGACATTGTCATTATAAAGTGTGTGTGCACACAAGATATGAATGAAATTAGTAGCTAGCTGCGTGTAAATAATTATTGCAAATTCTCTCGCACTACTCGCAAATTCAAACCATATAATGAAGTGACAAGAACTTTTAGGATAACGCAAATTTTTTACGTTAGTTGTAATGTATAAAGCGTACTGTTGTAACACAACTGAACGGCTGAACTGGAGTTTTGTGTTCAAAACTCCAGGGATCTGATAAAACCAAGTCACCGGGTTCAGGTCCGGTGCACAAGTCCCCCGAAATGAGTTTTGAACATAAAACTCCAGTTCAGCCCACTGATCTGTTGATATTCCTGTGTTTAGAGTATTCCTGTAAAGTACATCATTGTATGTACATCTGTACATGTCTTTAAATTCTCAATAATCCATTTACCAAGCATCTACGTGAAGGTTAGCCGGTTACTACCTTAAAAACCGAAAAAATTAAAGGCCGGTTGAAACCGCAATTTGTTGGTAAATCCCTGAACCAAACCAATGGGAACTACAGTGATTAGCTGACAAAGTAAAAGACTAGTAGGTATTTCGGTACGCGTTCGTGTACAAAAGTCACAAAAGTGAATACACATAAAAACTCACTTTATATTTAATTGCTCTAAATTTAAATTTCAACACATTTAGTTGCACAAGTCATCACTTTACGTTATTCTAAACGACCACAATAACGACTTCTAAATGATTGCTTAAATAAATATCGTATTCATTTGTATTCACATTGCCATGCTTCAATGGGAACTTTCTGTTAATGACCTCCACAAAATAATAAATAAAATGCTGCATCAAAATTGCTGCTTCCCGGCTTATAAAACACCTACTTACAATTACAATTAGCAGCACTATGGCATAGTCGATCGCCCTAATGAATGAATTTCAAATAGGTACATGGATATATGATATCGTGCAAGAACTCAACTTAATAAGAGTCCTCTTTATATGGAAACATAAGAAAGATGAACGTAAGCAAAGTTTTAGGAGCTTGAGTTGCCTTGAAGAACGTATGTACATATCCTATCCTAATCCTATACATATCATCACTATTATTATAATGGAATTATTGCGAATTTGGGATTTAAGACCAACATCTCTGCCATACTTTACATATGTAGTTGGTTAATTTTAAAATTCTCCTTTAGCTTAATTAAGAAATCAAACTGCAATGTAGTTTGGGAAAAATCTGATTACCTGGTTTAGCTCTGTGTGTATATTAGCAATGATTACTGATGGGCCTGATGGGGCATGCGGAAAATATTCTGGCATGACTACTGATACTGAACCGAAAGACAGATCTACAGATAGTTTTTTAAAATTAAATATTCGACAAAAAATATATGATGATATTCCCCCTTGGACAGTTGGAGGTTGGGGGGTATGCTTTGCATGGTAAATATCGTAAGTTAACTGATTTCCCGTGTTTGATTTTAATTTTCGTTTTTCTTTGATTATTATTTTCTTCAGTTCAACATCCTATTACTCATTCGATAAAAAATTACTATTGTGGAACTAATTATACAAATGTTCGCTATTTGTGCATGTAGTTTACTTTCTCGTTTATATGAACAAATATGATTCAAATGATATGGCGATAACAAACTTCCACAAAATCTTAATTTAATTTAGAAACTATAATGACCAGATTTAATAGAAATAACAAATCGATCGAATAGTTAATGAACAAATTGAACTCGCTCGTCCGATATGCTAAGAAATAAATAATATTCAAATAAATTTAAAATTATATATTCATGGTATAGGGGGTAACTTTTTTTTGAACCTGCACTAAACCAGAAGAAAATATTCAAAACACTACAAAATTGCTTAAGACTTTGTAGGCACTTGTCCAATTATAACAACTTCCTTTACCTTTCTCTACTTTATGAGTATGTACATAGTTGCACCTGCACCGTTGCATGAACTATACGTGCAAAAATTACGTATGAGTAGGTACATTTAAATATACGCCTTATTAAAACAAAGATACCCATATCAATAATTAAATAATGTAGGAATTATTCACATCGGCGAAACCTAAAATGCTATTAAAGCATGTCAATCATGATTAAAGATATTGAACAAAAATAAATGTGAATTAAATAGTTAATTAAGCAGTATATAGTACTTGTACCATGTATTTTTTATGCAATTATGTAATTAACATTAACTGATTCATCAGTAACTACAGAAGTAACACTAAATTAAACTTTGGAATATTGAACTGCCTATGCCTATAACTGACTTGCGGCTAGGCTAATCAATAGCTGAGTATATTATGTATACTATTTTACAAGTCAGTCTTTAAAAAAAGCCTGTCTGTAGTTGTGTTCATCGTTCAATATGTGGCATTACAAGGTGATTAGAAAGTTAAATGAAGTCAGCAAGTGTTTGTATGAAATGATACTAAATAAATGATCTTTACTACTCATCCGTGGACAGTAGATACCTTTCTACTTAATCCTGAAGTCGAAGAAATTTATAATTAACATAACAAGAAAGACAGAAACCTTAATGATGTATTAAAACTATCTAGCCGTACACTTACATGCACAATTCTATCCACTATCTCGATTAAAGGTGCCGATTCTACATATCGTTGCCATTTATAAGTTATGATCCCTTCCCTTTGAACCCTTTGTGTAACCATTTCAGATAAATATGTTTAGAAAGATATTGTAACGCGTGCCTACCCCTGTGCTAATCTTAACTCTGCTACTAATTGTTATCGCTGAGCATACAGAGCAATGTACACACACATACTTTCGCTTAATAAAACCGCAATCGTCTCTACATTCACGATCTCACTCACATTCAAGGAAATCATAATGGCGACCTACCTAAACAGTAAATCCGTGTACGTAATAATAATAGTACGTTCATGCAAAAGCTACAAACGAAGGCTCGAAAGTTGTAGGGAAAAAACATGTGCACACAAGTATGTGTATGTAAGTATAACAAACCAACTGATTGTGAGTATTACGCAAGTGCGGATGTGCAAAATATTTAACATTAATGATTTACAATATTTAAAAAGAATGAATAAAGAATTTTAGACCTTCTTTGTGCAAAAAATTGCACAAAGGTCTAAAATTCTTTATTCAAATCAATTACTTGTGCTTAAGGGGAAACATTCATTTTAAATATTTAAAAATCCAAACTTAAACAAGGAAGGCGTACATTGGTATGCGAAAAGCGGATTTTAAAAAATTGTCCAGCAAAGATTAGTGTTGAAATAATTTTTAAAAATTGCATAAATGCAGTAATCTTAATGAATAGATAGTTTTTAAAAATGAAAGCGTTGGATTTGTAATTTGCAGTTAATAGAGAATAAGAGGAGTCGTTGCTATACCAAGCCTTGCCTATACTAACCATGTTAAACGGACCATCATAGTCAACGTGCACGTACATCGCGTTTTTTTCCATAAATAATATTAATCGAAACAGTAAATCGAGTTCATAATTGTCAATAGTTTTAGTTTCTACTGTTTTTACATATTAATTTAAAAACTTTTTCGAAAAAAAACGCGATGTTTGAGCACAGTTTTGTGTCTTATCTTTCAAAATCTGTGTTTACATCCGAATTAGAAAGCTATATTGGCGGAGTTCTACGTTGACTACGATGGTCCGTTTAACATGGTTAGGATAGGCAAGGATAGGTATAGAAACGACTCCTTCTTAACGACGGAAATTGCATTACTAAAAAAATTACGAATTTTGAACACTTGGTGACATGCGAAGAATATTGTTATTCAACGAAAAAGCAACAGACAACTATTTAAAGTTAAATGTATTAAATAACAATAATAACAACAAACCCTCGTTAGTTCCGGACTTCATCGTGGAATCAATTTTGGTTAGTGATGCCGGAACGGCCGTAACTTTCAATCTGATAAAATTCTTCGAATCTTCGAATTACGTTTGTTTAGATCCTAAAACAGGGAATACACCACACACGAGATTTAGTTAAAACATAAAACAAAACATTAGTTCAATTGGCGATTGAGATTGGTAAAGAAAAAAAAATTTTAACGCTTGTGTATCTATTTTTAAACAAGGTAAGCAGCTTTGTCAAGCTAAATTAGAGTTAGAAATAGAACAGGATAATATTAGTGTACAGGGGAAAACACATTTCCAATTATTATTCAAACATTTTATTTCTGCCATTTTTACCTGGAAACAGAAAAAAAAATAAAGTAGCCAAGCTATCAGTTGCTGGATACCATTTCAATGGCTTGTTGTACGTTACTACTCTACACTATAATACTAAAAATGAGTGGAACAAATTTTCTATATAGTTAATTGCTTTCCTCCTTAGAAAAAGATTTTCAAATAATTATTAATGCTTAGAGGTCGGAATGCTGCTTGTTGGCGACAGCACAAGTGAAGAAGGAAATTTGTGAATTGAAATTCCTTTCGTTATTATACAACTCTGAACTTGTGATACTTGGAATACGTCCAAATAGGATTATATTTTCGACTGACGCAAACCACGAAAATATTTTTACGTAACACAATTTCCGATCGGTTACGACAAACTTCAATTTGGAATGCTATTCTATTCTAGACTGAATCTCTGTCAAATAGAATCCCCAAATCTACATTTAAGATGTTCCTAAGTCGTAAGTTAAGTTAAATACAAACAAAATGAGTAGTTTACTTTTAGGGAGTGATTCCACTTGGCGACAATTACGGTTGAACGGAGAGCAGAGTTTATTCCAAACCTTATCCTTAAGGCCAGAGAGCAGATCTTGTTCACAGAAGATATTTTAAAGAAACTCATCCATACTTCTTATGTCACGTCTTAATTCACTGATCAGTTCACTATATTAAACTTGATTTTCTCTGCTTTGTTCTACTGACTTTGTGCTCGTTGTTGTATCCTTCTTCTGTCTTCTTGAACTGTGAACGCTACTTGCATGTGTCACAGCAATTACAACTTTACACACACCCACACTATGTGTGGAAAACAGTAACACAATCCAGTTTTACTTGCTAGAATACGAGTAGGTAATCCTCCATTCAAAAATTGGTTTTTGCAGAATTCTCCGAGTTGTGTTTTGAATCCGTGGCTATAACGAAATATCAGACATCACACAAAATTGCTAAGCACAAAACTAACAAGAGTGTGGCACCGTGAATTACGTTTTCCGATGCACTCACTATTAAATTTGAGATTCTTGGCAATCAAAGAAGATGGCGACAACAAATTTAAAGCTATATATTACAGCTAATCACTTATAAATTTATGTAACACCATAAAAAAGAAATGATGATATCATATTCAATCGTAATTATGCAAAGTTCATTCTTTACGTTCACTCACTTTAAAAGATAAACATGAAATCACTCGGGTAGACTCACGAACTTATATAGGTAAGAAATTAAAACCAAAACTATTTAGTCTTGTAGTCCTACCTAAAGACAAAGTAATAATTTTTCCTATTTCCACGGTTAAAACTGTTATCCATCTGATTTTATGTTTCTTACAACTGCAACAAGAAAAGTTTTGAACTGGTGTTGATGTCGGACTGGCAACTGTCCGAGAGCTGCATATTTGAATACTGAAAAAAAATTCAACTGGTAAAAATTGCAACGTTCTCATCTTTCCCACTTGAAAACAAATGAAAAATGTAACCTCGTAATCATTATCAATACACAATATCGATAATCAATAAAACAATAATTAAATATTTCATAATTATAACTTAATTCTCTAATTAGTTGGTCTTATAATCAAATTTATTAAGCCAAATTATACAATCAACCATAATATATAAAACAAAATCTACTTTGAATACCCACCCATTGGTCAAGCACTTAATGTAAACGGATTTGATTTATCTTAGATCTTACACTATTGCTTGGTTAAACTAAAATATCAAGACAAGAACAAACAAATAAGCACAAACGAAAAGGCTTACGTGTTTTCAGATCCTGATAGCGATATTTTAATTTAAGTTGTCGGTAGCACAGTGAACTTTATAGCATTTTAATCTGCTTCGGGTGTCGAGCCCGAATTAAGAGCAAAAGAAGTCGAAATGAAAGTGCACCGACAAAAGCCACCACCACGAACCAATTCTTGCTCACACACAGTCACACTTCACCTAAGTACTTGTCACTTGTCTGGCATTGGTCTCTTATTCGATTCTATAAACAAAGAGCCAATTCACCTTTACTAGTACAATCAACATTCATGTTAATTTTCATTATCAACTATGGAAATAGAATCAGACAATCAGTGAATTCGGTTTGGCTCGACCTCTCTCTCAGCCTTGCCTTGCCTAGTAGAAGTACTGTAATGTAAAGTAATAGTCAATAGTACAGTAGTCTTCTTGTCTTTTCAACTCTGTAGCTGTAGCTCTCTATCTCTCTCTTCTCGACACCAAAGTTGAATGCAATATGTAAAATGTACAACCAACAGTATTATACTAATAATACAAGTGCACTATACCTGATGCCTCCACCAGGCCAACAAACAATCCAAAACCTTTTTTTGTATAATTGTGTAATATTATCGAATCCAATTCAATATACACATGAGCTTTACACAGCTAGACGTACTAATAGTTTGGATGCAGCTATATAATGAGTATCTGTGTACGTACTAACATACTACTCGTGAAAATTGCAATCCCTTGAACTAGCGGCTGCTCGTACATTCGATTGATATGCACTTTAACATCATTATTATATGAGTTATCCTTAATCTGACTTATAGTGCTTTACTTACATTTAGTATGTATATGTGTGCCTTTAAACTTCAAATTCAGACAATCAGAGTTTCTTCTTCATTTTGTCGTCGCTGTGTTTGTGTAGTTAGTGTAACTTCATGGAGATGACACACACAGCTTCCATCAGCAATCTACACTCGATTTTTGTGCTAAACGCAATGCAATAATATACACGATCCATACAAAACCTACTGCTACCACCAAACAATCTGCTTTGCAATTTTGCTTCTAGTTCGAACAGCACCTCCCTCTAATATGGCGTTGCTGCCAGACAGGAATCAAGGTAATCTACGCAGAGGCGGTAGTTGCTTTCTCGATTTTCGGTTTGAACCATGTGATTACATGTAGAGTGTGTACTTTTGGAATTTATTATCTGCTTTGCTCTGTTCCAGTTGTAGTTGAAGACCCTGATTTCACAACAGAGATCATCTATAGTTAAACTGTTTACACTGTAAACTTTACAGTATTGTAATAGTCACGAAAGACGACCTAATTACCGTAGTGTAATATACCACAATAACTCAATTGTTTCACTTTTCTGATTCTGACTTTACTTTATCAATTTTAACTATAGGTAACTTTGTCGTGAAATCCGGATCTAAGTTGTAGTCAGGGCAAAATATTTGTGATCACTCTTCAAGTGGTTGTTTTTGCGAGTAAGTAAGCACTACGTAAACTTGCAAAAGTATTAAATTCACAGGTTTGACCCTGATTTCACTGAAAAAGTATAGTCAGAATCAGAAAGTGAACACCTGAGTTATTATGGTATATTACACTGTCACTATGGTAACTAGGTCGTCAGTCGTGACTATTACAATACTGTAAACAGTTTAACTATAGATACTCTGTCGTGAAATCAGGGGTGGGGTTCTTTGGTGCATTAAATGCACGTTGATTGTGCTATTTCACATTGGTTTGAATACGGAACTGTCCACGTTACGTAGTTAATAAGACAAAACGAGGGAAGTGACTTTGAAATCCATTCAAACGAGCTAATATTTATGTATGTCTGGGGAAAAATCAATTCCGAGAAAATTTGCAAACAGAAGCTACAGCCATTTACAGTGTCACTACATGTTTAGGGAATGGGAGAAACCTTCCACTTTAGAAATGCTGATGCATTAATACTAAGAAATGACCTATGCTGAAATTACTATTAACGACAGATAAAATGCTCATAATTCTGATGGAAAAGGATGAGTATTGCCAATTTGGAAAACAGCGTCACCTCATTTACTGAAATGTATTTTCCTACCAATATTCAATGAATACTTTGAATTTATCTCAGTTGCTGGGATTCGAACCCATCCTTAAACTATTCTCTTCATTGAGTTAAGGAGCGTTCATAAAGGACATCCGTAAAAAATGGCGGTGTTGGACCCTGCCCGCAAATACTGGTCCCCTTGCACCTTTTGGACGCCCAAGTGACCCAAGAGTAAATACTAGGAAGTTTATTTTTCACGACATATTAAAATAACAATAAAATTTTAAACGGACTCGACGAAATATTTTCTCAATGCAGTTTGACATCGGAAGTCTGTCGAAATCAAACATCCCCCCCTCTGTCAAATTTTGCCCACTGATTGTGGGACTACCTCCCCCTAAAAGCGGATGTCCTTTATGAACGACCTCTTATCACGACTGTATGAAAATATTTCTGTGTAATGCGATTTATGTAAATGTAGGGAAGACAATTTAATTGGCATTAAAAATTACTACACATTGCGTGGTAGTGTAGAGGGGATACTGTAATATGTGAAGTAACTGATCTATTATTATGAAACGTTATCAACAATAAAAATTATTTATTATAAAACAATTTGCAGGATTCTGGTTGTTACCATCATTAAAACCAAAGGCAAGAAAATAGTGAGTAGTCGTAAGTTTTTGGAGAAGCTAACGAATATTTAAGATAAGATTACCGTAGTTTTAATTATTCTTTCATTTACTGACCCACACCCTTTATACTAGTTAGGTGCTTTTTGTACTCTGAACCGATCAGTGTTCTTCATTCTGTTCATTATCTTTCGCAAAAGTAATGAAAACTTGCTCCAGGGTGGTTTGACTAAAGGCATATTCTTCAATGTTGTGTAACTGTTTTACTGTAAACCAACGCAATAAGAACAAGTGATCGTTAAAATTCCTTTTACAGAGTAATACAATAGCTATGAAATATGTCTGACTCACAGTGCTCTAGAAGCTCAAATGTTTGCGATAACGACTGAATCGTAGAATTAGGTACTGCAAAGACAGCTCGGTTATTGAATATTTCATTAAGTTTGCACCCTTGAAAATTATCTGTAACGAAATCAAAGTTGCTCCTTATGTCATCGGCTGAGTAATTTGCGCTTCCACTGGTGTCTTCAATTGGATCTAACTGTGACTTCAGTTTAATCTCCAACGTGTACCCAGCCCCAAATTTGGACTTTAAGTGCTGCGGTGAACCAATACAAAGTAAGGTGCCTTTCACCATGATAGCAATGCGTGAACATAACACATCCGCTTCCTCCATGGAATGAGTAGTTAGAATGGCTCCACGGCTGTCTTTAAAGGAACCCTTAATAGTGTTCCACAAAAATCTTTTCGACTGCGGATCCATACCATTACTCGGTTCATCTTTAGGAACATAAAATTTTTGAGTAACAAGTGGATTAGACTAGACGCTTATAATTAAATGCAATGCAGTGAATACCCAGCAATACAATCCTGGGAGAGCCTAGCATACTCAGAGCGTAACTCAACTTTCTTTTCGTTCCTCCCGACAGCTCCCTTGCTTTTTTCTTTGAATGTTCGAGTATGTGTAGACCATTCAAAAAGCTTTTTATCAACCTGAATAACAGTATTCAATTAGGTTCTGAAATCTCTCGCACACTAAAATAGCGAATTTTTGCCATAATTGGTAAACACCCATTGATTCTCTGATGCTGTACACCCCTTATAATGGCATACAACTTCATGTGCTCATTCAAGGTTATGTTTTCCCAAAGAGCATCGTGCTGCGGACAATAACCCAATCTTAAAAATGCGTCAGATTTATTGCTTGAGATATCATAACCGCAGAGTTGCACCTATAAAAGAATCCGTTTGTAATGCACGGAATAATCAAATAATTTAAAGTGGAAAATTTTGGAGCCAACCTGTCCAGATTCAGGATGTGTTTCCGCAGTTATTGCCTTCATCGTGGTTGTTTTGCCACAACCATTATGGCCCAGTAGTCCAAAAACCTCAGCTTCTTCAACCATAAAACTGAGATGATTAACCACAATTTTTTTGCTTTTTTTCTTCTTCCTGGTCCCTTCTCCTTCGACAGTGTTGTACAGTTTTACCAATTCCTTCAGTATAAAAGGGTAAATCAAATGCTATGCTTCGCGTCGCGATGCAACTCTCAGAAATTGAAGCATCGTGGCATATAAATATTTGAAAAAAGTAGGGCTCACATGAACAGCAACAACACAGTTCTGGTTCGTATTTCCTTCTGAGAACAATTGGGAAACTCGATCTTTTTCTTTGACAACGTCCTCATCGTCTTCTATGTAGGCCGTGGATGGACTAATGGGGACAATATGAGAACGGGCACGTTGTTTGGATCGCTGTTAGAACCATAAAGCACAAATAACACTCGTGTAGATTAATTTAGTTAAGCTAAAATTTCAGCAGAGCTTTGACTCAACCGTACTACACTGAATAAGTTTACGAAGTGTTCTGCGACAGTGACCTACCGAGAGTCTGAATATTTTGCCACCGTCTTTGGCAATATCCACTACATACAGGATAGCCAAGAAAATTGGGATTTGACACAGCATGGAGATCCACAAAGCAATAAATTCTGGCCCAGAGTAATCGCTAAAACTCAGTTCATCACAAGTATGATTGGAAGTGCACAACATGTACTGTCTGTTGATGTAGTAAAATATTCCAAAAGGAACATAAAATACATTTGTCGCACAAAATACGTAATGGGCAATGAGACCACCATTATTGCTACTTTGCATGGTAAGATCCAATACTAATACCTACACAGAATAAAAGTAAACAGCATGAATAATGTCTACAACACAATTGCACGAATCTTTGTTTAAAAAAGTAACTACTCACGACAAGAATGCCAATCGTTCCTGTCCATGATGCGAATTGAGAGAATACCGCTTGGGCGGACTCCAATCGAACAAATAAATACGAGAAGATTGCACTGAATAATAAACTTGGGAAGATGTAGAGAAGCAAAAGTCCTGACAGGACGGTGATGGCGTAAGGATTCGTCAATGACGGCAAAGAAAAGATAAAGATTAAAATAATTTGGAATACAGTGAGTAATACCGACAAGAATCCATATACCAAGAACATCGATCCATAGTAAAGTTCAAATGACAATCCATTGACTCTAAGATGGTTGCTTGCTTTTATCTGCAATTTTAAATGGCAAAAATAATCATAATTTCGGCCAAAAGCAGAGGTACCGGCTTTGAGAGCATGTTCCGCTCCCCACTCAGCGGATTTTGCAAGAGCGGCACGGAGCGCAAGATTTTGTAAGATTTGAACAAAGAGCGGATCGTAGGAGAAAAGAGCGGAGCGCAAGTTTTGTCCTAACACTAAAGGTACTCAGAGTAGAAGATTAAAATATTTGTCTGTAGAATCCCTACGACTATACATTTGATTTGAAAAACCTTAAAGTATTTTTTCTAAAGTCACAACCACCCACATTCATTAGCAGTGGACCTGGACGTAAAATTCTAAAACTTATTATATTCTATTCGGAATAATGATTATACTGATGTCGAAAACCTTTAAATGTTATCCTCTAAAGTACATTACCATTTCGACACGAAATTTGCATGACATCACGTATTCAACAGATTCATGCCATT
>JABASC010002598.1:0-16930 GCA_019776185.1 Plutomurus gul | reverse complement strand
GAATACATGATTATCCGCTGTAACAAAATATTTCCCATGTAACTTCGTGAGTTATTATTAAATTATGTTTTACTCATAGAAACAGAAACCTTTTAAATTACAACTTCGCTACACCGTTTTGCAAACTACGCAATAAAGTCTTGTGATTTCACTGAGAGAGTCATTTACTTTTTGTCATTTATTTCGTTGATAACCTGCAACTGGCATCCAAGAAGAGACAGGAATACAAGTTCTAACTTCGGACTGTACTAGGTTAGCCATGCAAGTGCATCTTCCAGCCAATTTTTTATTAATTACTTTGCAGTAGGCTCCATCCACGCAAGATTTGCTTGATGAACCCTCCCAGTCTTCACCAGTACACTTTGCCCCTACAAGGGAAACACAGGACTGGGTACGGAAATCAAATTTTTGCAGAGAATTTCGACATTTGCAATAGCCTTCCCTGCAAATCAGGTTCAATCCGTCACATTCTTCATTTCTGTAGCAAGTTCTTCCATAAGCTTTCAAACAAATCGAGTTGACACTTTCCACGTAACCTACTTGACACTCACAAATTCCTATTGTGTCGAAGGAATAGGTTTTCATGCAATGAGCATTGCCAATACATTTTTTCCCTTCGAAACAAGTACCACCCACTTTACCTTCACATTTTTTCGTAAATGAATTATAGCTATCGGATTGTTCGCAAGTACATTTTGAATTTATGCAATTGAGATGAGTTGATTGTTGATTACACTCGTTGTCCATGTAATGGCATGGACTCCCTTCATGACGTACACAAACACCATTTTCATTTTTCACAAAGTGCTCATCACATATACATGCAAATTCTTCTTGGTAGTTATTCTTCAGTGAATTTTCGTCAGAAAACAGAGAAATTGGTAGACAGGCCGAGTTGACTGTACATTGAGTCTTGTTGCTGCTAGGATTGCAGGAACCGCCGACTCTTACTAACTCTGATTGAGTTAGATCTATACTAACCGATGGAACCGGGTCTGAAATTGATGATGGACGTGCATCTAAAATGAGAGGTGGTCGTGAATCCAAAATTGCAGGTTGTACAGCATCTAAAATTGCTGGAGGTACTGGATTTAAAATGGCAGGTGGACTTGTTGTTGTTGTTTCTTTCAGTGGAAGTATTTCTACGTACTCAACTGGAATGCTGGCAGACTCTGATGATTTGATGTACGTTGGAGCTGATGTTGTGCTTGTAGTGATCCATGAAGATTCTGATTGCTCTTGTAGATTCCTTTTTAGCGATTGTTGCCTTAGACGATCCACCGTTTTCATAAAATTCTCATCGCTGTATCTAAAAATTATTGGATCCGAGATGACACCCAAGGTGGATAAATTTACGATGAGAGTTGACGTTGAAATGAGCCAGCAACTCATCAGTTGAACCTTTTTCTAATCAGATACAGAACTTTAAAACAATGTTAAATATAATATTATAGAGAAATTTTAACTTAAATTTTTAAGAATTTTACCATGATATCGTAAATTGTTGTCTCTTGAGGTCCATCGATTACTTCTACCTACCTTCCACTGCTGACGACTATTGCACCTATTGATGACTGACTGTGAGGTAATTGTAGTGAAAGGTGACATTATAGAATACCGAGTAGTGCATAGTGCATAGTTGTTTTGTAAGGTGCATAACCAGAAATTTCAAAAGATTTCTGTATCACATAATCAGTAAAGAGTTTCACATAGTTAAGAGAGAAATTATTAAAGTGAAAACATTTCTAGTAGTCAGTAGTAATTTTTTCTCAGTTAAGAATCATTAGCATGTTGCGCCTATATTACTTAGTAAATTCATACATTTGTTCAGCATGTAGCGAAATCGCAACTGTAGCAGCCAAATAAACAAGTTAGAACAATTGTTTGTTATCATCGTTAATTTTTGTACTTGCTCTTGTAACACCATCTCTTTGCCTTCGCATGTGTATCTATGTAAGTAATCAAATAGTAAGTAACTATCGCCCGTGCACATTTCTTGTTGAACATCTACATAACTACACAGTGTGTTTCATGAAAGATCACTTTTACACAAACTTATATCTGTAGCTAATGCAGTGTGTATCATGGTTATACTCGTATCTCCATCATGATAATCATGAATCATTGTCTTGCAAATTCAAAGAACGCCACTGATCATGCACGCAATTCGATTCAAGGAATTCGATTTGAGATGTACATCTGTTTTCTGTGAACATCTAATGTGCATGGACTGTCTTTGCTAACGCTCCCTCTCTCTTACTCTCTTCCTAATATACATGCCTAGTAATTTCTCAATATAGGTATCTAATTTAACTTATTGTTAGTATTGTCGTTGCGCGCATATAAGGCGCTCAGTCCAGTCTTTCTGTATTGAGTTTTATGTATGGGGATCTTATGCGGATTTTTTTAGGTGAGTGAGTGCGTGTGCAACATTAATATTAATCATTTGTTGATGCTTATTAATTTATAAACCTGCAGCCTCAAGCTTCGCGATTCAGCTACCCCAGCAAATTATGTGTTGGTCTAATTGTTGATTGAATAATATTGCCAGTGTTAATACGACGTGCCTTATGCTATTGTAGTGACACCAGTACAGAAATAACACATATATATGTAGTAAGTATGCAGTTCATTTTATATGTATCTAATGCTCACTGTCAGTATGTATATATTATTCTATTTTCCTTTCCTTGTACCAACTTCCCTTGTATAAACAATGTATTTGTTAACAGTAGAATTAATCCAAATGAAAAATACATCTTATCCACAACATCAGTCAGCCTATGAAGGTTTATTAGATTGTACACGAAAATCTTTATCTTCTTTCCAGGGGAGCTTTATCAAGCTATAGTCAGGGATTTTCTCTTTAATAGTAATAGCGTATACAATGACGACAAAGACTTCATAAGAAACAATGAAATCAAAGGCATTATATCACATCCAGAAAAATATTTGAACGTTTCTAAAATTTCATAAAATATTCGAAAAATTATTTCAAAGAAGAAACACGCCAAAGTCCATTAAGCCTGCTACAGATATCGGAAATCAGAACCTACTACCTCAATTTGGTTTCGAGAATTACATTGCAAAGTAGATTACACAAAAACTTTTGGGAGTCCACGATAGGCCAGCAATACTTATGAAGATTTCAAGGGTGAGAAAATGCGTGTGATTAAAATACTCAAGGATAAGAAAGTGCTCTTGATAGCTTAATCGTCACCGCTGTCGGTATTTATGTAACCACACGGTACATAGCTAATTGGAAGTATGCCCTAAAAACAGGACTAGCCACACTTTGCACTCGGTAGAATAAATAATGTGTTATAAAATGTACATAAATGCGTGACCACACGAGCAACAATAACTGTACTTTTAACACTTTTTGTGCAATATAATTAAACTAGATATCGGCACGAATATAATATATAGTATTGTAATACAATAGATTGAGTATTATGTTGAAATTGTACAGTTCGAAAATTTGAATTTAAGTACCTTTATGCACTGCCGTGTTTGAGTAATGTGTAAAGGCCAGTTATAAACCACATTTATTAACTACGTGGTGGCAACAAAACAACTATTGACACAACGAAAGCCTGCCATTCATTTGCTTTTTAAATTCTAAATATATTTCTGCGAGCTCCTCAAAAGCATTTACCACGATGATTTAATGGGGAGGCTAATGAATTTCCTGGGAGTTTGCCTGCGGCATAATATGTGACACACATAACCAAATCTGGAAAACATGAAGCTTAACTTCCTTTCTTTTAAGTAAATGTGCGCTAATGTACAGCCACATTCATATTGTACAAATATTTGTCTTACATTCCACTGCACACTTATAAATCGCCACCAAATGATCGTAGAGACCATTTTCGCGAAACACTGCATGTGGATGTAGTCCACTAAAAAATTTAAGGAAATGTTTACTTTACGCTTTGATTGTGGCTAATAAAACCTAATTGACATCAATAGGCAACCATGCAGTTCTGGTTTGCCATCGTTCGCAGCATTCCATAGATATATTGAACGCGAGATAGAATCTAGAAAATAAGCTAGTGTTGTTACTTGTTACGTTAGACAACTAATCGTCGAAAAAATAGTTGTCCTCTCTCAGCAAACATATTTGTTACTGTGTGCAGCTTCTTATAATTGAAAATATTCAGTAAAAACTGGTAGTTGTCTGAATAATATATTTGAATATAAATTAGAATTTTGAAAAGCTGAATTAGGCGAGAATTTTAGTAGAATGTGGTTTACCTTTATCTCTTTTTCAATGAGAATCAAAGGAAAAAAACAATTAAAAGCGGAATTTGTTTTATGAAATGTTTGTGTTAGAAAATGATTAATTGATAAAACATGCAGAGTAGACATAACATTTCCACAGATAGTTCATTATATGCTGGTGGTATTATTAGCAAGCTATTTGTGTAACATTTATTCAGTAATGGGAACTGTTTATCATAATCGAACATCTTATTATTATGCCAACTCCAAAAGGCTTTTGGAACGACCTTCTTGCAGTATTACATTTTTTTTATTGCTCTGTGTCGCATATTTTGTAACAATGAGAACTTACAGAGAGTTCTGAGTACTGAGTACCCACACGTATACACAATACACAATTGTGTCTACTTCATATTTTTTACTCTCATACTATAAATTCACGATGAGGCTTTTGCAGACACAAGATATTCACGAGTACCTGTCTGTACTTACGTCCATACATTCATGTCCTGTCCTTCAATTTCGTTCCCCCATCCAACAGTTAAAGTTAAGTCATGCAATGATTCACTCACAGTGCAGTACAATAATACTAATGTGCATACATACTACTTACTGAACTAACTGCCTCTAAGGTGGACTTACTAGTAGAAAGCATAGGATTGTGGTGAAGGCAATTTAGGTACCTATGTATGTATTTTCTGTTTGCAATTGACGCGGATTAGTAGTACTTAGCAATCTGTGCACGAAATTTTCGTGCAAATCTACCCCATTGAATTAAATTAACCAGACTGTCCAAGAACTTCATAATATTCCAGGATTTGAGGCTTGTGCTCTCCAGTTTTTCCATGTCCATTGGAGAAGACCGTCCTACAATGGACTCTGAAAGGGAATTCAAACTTCCACTGATGTTCCGACTGAAAGGAACTGTGATTCTAAAAATATACTGGCAGATCATTTTTGTTATTTGTTACACTGCTTGTATTGTTTCCGTCCACACTTATGTGGATGGTTTGAAAATGAATTTTCCTCAAACGCTAATTCCTGTGCTGGGAGTTGTTACTGGTCTGCTGTTGGTGTTTCGGACTAATACAGCCTACGACAGGTACTGTAATTTTACATTAATTACTACCCTAATAGTATAGTAATTACTATAATTAATACGTTGTTAACCATGTACCGGTGTTGCTTACAAAAATACAATTGTGTATCTTTACCTGCAATTTCTACTTGCTCTCAGATGTACAAAACTATTAATATTTACACGATATAATTAAAAGGAGCTCTTCATCTTGGTTACTTTTTAGATTTTCTTTCACATAGGATGCCTTTTCAGTTTTCACAGGTGTTGTTCCTTCGTTCTATGTACAATACGCAAGTCGCAAATTGATTTTTATTAGATTTAAACAAAAAAAACCTACATTTATTTGTATCTATCTTGGTAAAGTGCCCGCTGTAAATAATTTGCTGCAGAATACATTTCATAATACGAGGGCTGTTCACATGAAAGTGTGCCAACTTTGAATGTCTTTTGTACCGAGGGTAGAATGCCGCACGGGGTCGAACCTTTATTACTGATAGAAAGCTATCTTAATTACTTTATCAAATGGAAAAATCACGATGATATTCCTCCGTCCAGTCTTGAACTACACCTCCATCAAGCAACATCATGGAAAACGTGAATGAAAACCAATAATATTGAATAAATCGACACCAAGCTTGACCAATTCGGCCGATTTACTTTAGGTAAGCGAGACCATTAGAGAGAGCTTTTCCAAGAGAATGGGTGGTAAATTCTGTAATTTATCCCGGGGCTTGTTATTCGATATGAGCGATGGTTTTCCTAAATATGGACAACTGCGCAAAAAAGGGTTAGAAAATCAGATGGTGAAAAAAACAAAGTCGGACCCTGATTATTTTCAAAACCAAATTGCTACTGGAGATGGGGCTTATGCTCTAAACGTTGAGACTGAAACCAAGGACAAAGTCCATGAACGGGCTTCCGCAGAATTCGCTGGCTCAAATTGAGGTGATAAAAAAATGTCTCTCAAGGAAGTTATGACTGCTGTTTTAGGAGACCGGATAAGATTGCAACCTCTCAAAAATGTCTGAAAAAACTCAGGAATGAAAAGATAAGCTTTAAAAAAAGGTTTTGACCCCACTGAAATCAGTCATCCAAAAAAAACAAAGGAAATGTGGTAAATAGAACGTTTTTCGTTACACGACAATTTTGTCCTTGCACCTCTCAAAAATTTCTCAGTTGGCCGTGTCAGAACTTACAGTCTCCCAATTCACTGGTCCCATCTACTATACTTGGCTTTTAACATTGGACGATCATTTGTCTCCACAGGTGAAAAGGTCATTACGAAAGTAGACCTTTGAAAATGACACTCAACTTGAAAAATCGACAAATACCTCGCTAGGGCACCAACCGTCCTCATCCTATGAAAATAGAATCTCTGATCCTTTCCATCAGTGAATTTGGTTTATTAAGGTCAAAGGAGACTACGTTGAAAAATAGAGGCAGTCCATTGCGCATTTCCAAATATATTTGATAATAAAAATGAGCCACTTTTATTTGAACAGCCCTCACATTTATTATCTCAAAAGATTTTTAGATGTAGGTACTAGAAATGTCCTAGACTAGGACATGCATAATGCCTAACGAATACGGATCTTAATATTGTATTAGGTGAAAAGACAAGTGCATTGAAAAAATGATAATTAAAATTCACGTATAGTAAAATAGCATTCAACATGGAGATAAGTGTAACAAATTCATGTGCGTAACAAAGTATACTGTCTTGCTAGCTTTATCGCTTGTGTGAATTACAATTTTTTCACAATTTTTTGTATACATTTAATATTTTTCTTTTCCATCGATTCTTGATCGTTATATAAATTAAAGAATGAAGAGTACAAACACAAAAATTATTTTGTACGCAATCAAAAGTAGAGAATAAAGCTTTGAACAGAATAATAGGTAATGTAAATAAAATGAGAATTCAGAATAAAAAATGTTACATTGAGAAAGAGAATTTACTTATTCTGCATCCACAGTTTACGAGACATTAATTATATTGAAAATAATTTCTTAAACAGATACTGGGAAGGTCGGCGAATTTGGTCGCAAATGACGCTTGGCATCCGCACACTGACACGCTGCATTTGGGTTGGAGTGCAAGAAAAAACCGTGCGAGATGTGGTGGAGAAAACATCTGCAATCAATCTGTTGGTGGCGTTTGCATATGCAACAAAGAATTATTTGAGAGAAGATTATTCCTATGATAAAGAGGACATACGTGAGCTCATCAGTCATATTCCAAAATTTGCCACTCCGTCCTCAAATCAACCTTTAGAGTTACAAATTCAAGAAAAGGAGACAGAAATCTTGCCCAAAAATGCGAAAAGGCGGTGCTCTATCCCTCCGTATAAACCCAAGCAATACAGCTTCACGGCTCATGACTACGTGACTCCGACCAATATTCCCATAGAACTTTCCTATTATATTGCCTCCTACATCAATAGTATTCGACTGAAGGATATGTGTGACGGTTCAACGATATCTGTAATGAACACTGGTAAGTGGTGATTGTCGCTAATCTCTATGTACATTTCTATGTATATGTGTTATGTATGCAACACACGAACGACCTTCGGCAGTTAATGGGGGAAGATATAGATGCCTATGTACACATAAAAGATCTCTTGTCTACACTTTCCTCCACCGTACCTACAAAAGCAACTAGAAAAGCCCCTAACCATCTCTACATATCATCTTACACTTTATTGCCCATTCTTGTTGGGATAATTCCATCATTAGTATTTCTTTCTGAACTCATTGTAATATTTATCTGAAAATACTGTTTTTGTTTTATCCTTTAGTTATTATTTTCGGCCTTCTTAGGCCACCTACAGACAATGTGTGTGCAGTGAGAGTGAGATTATGAGTGCACAGACAGGCATAAAGGGGATGGGGATGCAATATAAAAACAAGAAAATCTGTTTGATGTGTCTGTGCCAGCAACTTGTTTGTACACGCTGCCACAGAATATCTAATAAGTGAGCAGGGTATTTTAAAGTGATATGTTTTCTTCCAAAACAAAAACTTTTAATCTGTAAATGTAATGTATACAATACATTCTTGAAATCAATTTTTCATGAACATTTTGAGTCAGCCTTAGCCAAGTAGTGTCTGTAGGAAGCACTTATCAAACTTACGTAACGTCAGACTTAAAAAAGTGCATTTGATGAACCACAAAAACTTGCTCACATAATTTTTTAATATGACAGCTCTTACATCTCTTGTCGACTGTTTGACTGGTTTCGAAAGGATTTTACGGACGCCAATACCACTGGCGTACTCTGTGCATCTTCATCATTCCATTTGGCTGTACCTTCTGGCATTGCCTTATCAACTTGTAGGTGTTTTAGGCTGGTGGACTGTTCCTGCTGTGACTCTGGCTTCATTTTCACTTCTAGGAATATTGGGAATCGGCTGGGAAATTGAGAACCCGTTTGGCCACGATGATAATGATTTAGTAAGTGTGTCCAGTAAAAGCGTGCGAAAGGTTTAGAGGGCATTATTGTGATTGATGGATTCTTTGTTTAAAGCCTTTGGACGATTTCTGTAAAGTAATACACAAGGAAATTCAAGTCATCGTTGGGCATACATTGCCCACCCCTGAATCTTGGATTTTATCAACAGAAAATCATCCCTTTCATCCGAGTTCTACGCTCACAGCAGATGAGCTGTCAAAAATATCAATGAAGGAGGTTAGAGATATTTTAACCAAAAGAGCCGATAGTATAAATGGTACTTCCAACAATTCTACACTTCGTGATAACTTTTTTAAAGTTGTAACTGACACTCCTAGACATAAAAACGGTACTGACAAAGCTCTTGACAATGAAGAGTTGATGTCTATGTTAACAAATGAAAAAGACTCTACAAAGAAATTCCATAAGTAGGGAAAAAGTGACATTAAATGCAAATTTTTCCACACTATATGACTGAATATCTGAGAATGATTGGTGATTGACCTACTTACATGAATGAGTTGTGATTTTCTTTAATATCTTTTAACTTCCTATGGCTATTAGGAAATTTCTGGAGCTGGATAGATGTCAACATCACACATGCCTTTAAGTACTAATCAATCCGATGAAAACTAACCTCCTACCTCCTAGTGCTAATTGAGAAACGCTTACACTGGATAATCTTGTAGTAGATACTAATTAATTTGGGCTTGGATAGTATCTAATTTTCAACCCTTCGCTCTATTGTATTGGTTGTTGACTGATGTACCGGAAACGGATCCTGGCAGAAATGTAGTTCGTAATTATGGTAGATATTCCCATTAACTTTCATGCTTTACTAATGCAACACCATAATTGTTTGATTTTTGTAGTATTGTAGGAATTACGATCGATTTGTAGTGGATTAAGGATTTCGATGAGTAAGGGAATAAACTGTACCTACAAGCATTATTTACATATTTTATACAAGTAATATAATTAAGTTTGTTAAATTTTAAATTGAAAAAAATAGAATGAATAAACAAAATTAAGTGACAGAACTTGCACTCTTATGGATTCATTACACATACAGTCTGTAAGTTTGAAGATAGCTAAATTAAGTTGGTATTCTCAACATGTCCGAGGACACTGATCTCCTTTATTAGTGTTTAAGTGAATAGATGGGTAGCGGTTCTTATCCAATTTTCGTGATCTCGCACCATTTAACCTTTTTTTTACCATTATCTCCCGAACAAGTCATCAGTGATGGATGCAAAATCCAATACGACAAGTGTACAACTGCCCGAACTCCGCTAGTAATTAATTTTATCGCTTTCTTTTCGATAGAATGTACAAATTCTCCGATTTTGGTGAATGTGCCATCTAGTTTAAGCAACTTAAAGTAAACAAAAAAACCTAAAAGCGGGAATATCTCAACGCTTTTGAACACTACCAAATACAGGCTAGCACGGTGATGCACAAACAAGTTTAAAAGTACACAAATAATTTCTATTTGGATCCAATGTTCTGGTTCAATTTCCACAAATTGTAAATAAAAGCAATAATTCAATAAAACAGTTAACAAAGAAGTAGGCTCTACAAAAATTGACCTTGTATAACGTAACAAGTACTAGGAATTAATTTATATACTCGCAGTAGATGACAACAAATAGAACATTTTAGAACACTTGCCGCTTAGGTTTTAGAATTTGACCAGAGTTACCGAAACAGTTGACATTTGACTATACAGTTAATTTAATATAATACCATGGGATTATCCGTGTCAAAATGTGAAGTGGACCCTACAATAGTTCCTCCTCCAGCTCCACCCGGACTTGGTACCGCACCTTCAGCCGCTCCCGGTTTTGCACCTCCCCCACCTGTCGTTAACAGCAAATATGAAAACAATCCGGGGAATTTAGAAGACATTCACAAAAAGTGTAAAGGTAAATGATCAGTGTGTAAGTCAATCTGTCTGTTCACAGGCAGCATCAAACTTAATCAACTAGTCTTTTTAAAAGTAATTATCTGATGTTTGATGTGATCTTATAGAACTTTTTCCCGTGCCGTTCGAAGGAGCTAAAGTGATGATAAATAAAGGCCTAAATCAGAACTTTCAAGTGTCTCATGCCCTAACTATGAGTTCTGTAACACCGTCGGGGTACCGGTTTGGTGCTACGTATGTGGGCATAAATGAGGTATTTAAAGCAACGATTAGTCATTAGTAGTATTTGCAATACCCCCTCTTAATATTAATTCTCCCGTTGTCCGTACTATGTTCTTCCACTGATTGTGAATTTCTCGTCACTTCGGATTTGTAAATGAAAAATATGAACTCATTCAAACAAAATTTCAGAGCAATCCTTCGGAACCAGCTACACTTCTCTTGGCTGATATGGATCCAAGTGGCAACTTGAATGCTCAGGGCATCCATCAAATTACGGATGCGGTTAAAATGAAGTTTGTCAGTCAGGTATATACAATATTCTTATTTCAATTAATTTATTAGTGAACATTTTTAATAAATATTTTTTACCACAATACAAGGCCGCCTCTAATTTTCGTTTTTCTCACAATCAGATAATGGGCAATAAATTTGCTGGCGTTCAAGCGAACTTAGAGTGGCGAACCAAGGACTTTACGAGTTCGTTCACTGTTGTCAATCCTAATTTGTTCAACGAGTCTGGTACTTTTAAATATTTCAAATGATTAGTCTATGTATACTTAAAAATATGATTGCTGTACTACAAGTTGTAATGCTTTTATTTAATGTAAATTCGAAAATATAGGAATTGCGGTATTTCATTTCCTGCAAGCCATAACAAAAAGATTGTGTGTTGGGGCTGAATTACTTTACCAAAAATCACCACAGATTGAAAACGGAGCAGCCACCTTAATTTCCTGTTCCGGACGCTACACAGGTTTGCTTATCCCAAAAAATGTTTATGAGGTTTATGTTTAATGTGGCTTAGGTTTCGAATTAATATGTCGGAATTCTTTCATGTCTTTGCAGGCGATTTAAGTGTGTGGAGCGGCTTCTTAGGTACAAATGGTATTGGACTTTGCTACTACCGAAGAATAACAGAAGATATCCAAATTGGACTGGACATAGAGAATAATGTACAACAACAGCAAACAGTTGCCTCTCTCGGCTACCAGTACGATATCCCGAAAGCCAATTTCGTCATAAAGGGTGAGAAAAATACACTTGAATCATTAAATGTGTTTCTGATTTGACCTACTTACAAACTTTAACATTGCATGTTTTAGGAATGATCGATACTAATTGGACTGTAACTGGAGTCTTCGAGAAACGTTTGCTCCCTATGCCCTTTACGTTTTCAATGTGTGGTTCTCTAAATCATGTTAAGAATCAATTCCGGATGGGATGTGGATTTTCCATAGGATCATAAAGACATGCTAATCCTCGAATATTACAGTAACTATTATTATAGAGTAGGACCAAATCATCATTTAATTTGATACAAACCAAAATCTGATACTAGATAATTTACTTGTACTGCCATACATGACAATTGTCACATTATCTTGTTAGAATCAGTCAGCACAGCTCATGTATGATTATGTTAGTAATTAATGAAAATGAACATGAACGAAGTAGCAGTGCTGCATAGCAATGAATGAAAATGAATACAGTAATACAAACAGCCTTTCTTATAGAAAAAAATTGTAAAATTTTATTACCTCATAACTTGATTTCATGAAACATTGTCAATTTAGTATTTCTAAGAAGCGTCCTCGCAAGCAAAAACATTGTTGAATTTTGAATGTTATCATCAATAGTTGTAGTCGCAAGTATTTATGAACGAGTGGGAATCAGAGTTGAGTGGGCATCGATAAATGCCCATGGATGCCCAGCACATGGGCTGGGCATTTAAAAAAATGGGCTGCGCATTTTACACTCAATGCCCACTGCCCATTCGCCAATATTGTAGTTTTTCATTATCACAATTACTAATTTCAACATTTTTCTTGCTTTTTGTTGGTTTTTTTTGAATTGGTCAATATTTACGTTATTTATGTAACCGAGGAAATTTTCGGCCTTACGGCTGAATTTCTGATTCCCATGCATGATCATAAAATTTAATCCAACCTCCTAGACTCAGCCCTGGATCCTTAGAAATTTTTGGGCTCTGGGCAATTTTAGTGGAGACTGGGCAGTGGGAATTTTTGGTAAAACCAATGTGCGCTGGGCATTTTTTTTCTACAAAATTTTGGACTGGGCTAGGCATTTTTTCGGAAATTTTTTGGCCTGGGCTGGCCATTTCTAAAATTAATACCCACTCACCTCTGGTGGGAATATTTAGTCATAGGTTGTGCATACGCATTAATTAAGAATGCATAAGCCAGTGACAGGTGCACAAATAAACTGTTTCAACTTAATACTATACATGTACTTGAATATGGAGTAATTGGTACATTGAATACCAAATACGCTAAATTCCAAGAGCAATTAATTAACACGATTTTGCACTTTTTCCTAACATTTTACTGCAATTTTAGTTAATGCTTAAATTAATTGCAGAAAGTACACGTATCTCATAAGCATGATTCATCTATCACTTCGTCGTATAATAAAATTAAACAGGAAACCTTTGCAGTAAATATATATTACGAACAGACATTAAAATAAAAACAAGATATATATTGTTTTCATTTTAATTTTAATACATGTAAAACTAATAAGTTTTCATGCACATACAAATTGGGACACTGCGGGGTCTAAAATACTAGCTGCTTATTTTGTTTTAAGACTTTTTCTGTGAAGACCACTTCCCGATTTTTTTGAAGGCTTGTCCTTGTTTGGTTTATTGCTGAGAAGAGGATGCACTTCTACAATAAAATAAATTGTGGACGTAATTTTAATGTAATACATGTTTATAGGTATTTGATACAATTGAAGTAATACCGTCTGTAGGAGCGTTTTCCAATGATATTTCATATGAACGTGTTTTCTTTTTTCTGCTTCCTGAACTATTTTCTTTTTGGTTATCAGAATGTGGTCTTTTATGAGATTCATCTGTGGCTATGATAACATCAGACGATTGTGCCCAACTTTCATCAGTTTCTTCGATCTATTAAATTTGGTAAAGAATTGGTAACTGATCACAAGTGCACAACAACTGAAGTTACGTTAAGGAATTAGTATTTTACATCTGGTGCAATAGGTAAAAACAGCAAACAGTTAGGGTCTTCCCCTTCTTCGTCAGAACTACAAAATGCCGCAATAGCTTCCACGGACGTCACATCAACCTTTAACATAAAAATAGACATAATTTTCCCATGGGGTTTTTAACTTTATCTTAAGTGTATTTCAAATGATTCATATAATATGCGGCATAAAAAACATTCCATTTTTATATTGCCTTTACTTCAACTTCGTCATCAGCGTGTTCTGCTTGCATTTCAACAATTTTGTCTTCGTCTTCTGCATCGAATTCAGACTCACGTTCTTCATATTCCACGTTTTCATCAAGTTCTTTAAAATCAGGGGCAAACGCGGACCAATTTTCCACCTGATTTTGGGCCCACAATGACACTACACCACTACTGATAGAGGCGATAATTGGTCTAACGGGATGCCACTAAAGTGCAAATCAATCCGTAAGATCTGTAAAAGTACAAATAACCTAATTCATGTGACAATGCAAACAATGTACTTACTACAACATCAAGAAGAAGCTCGCCCTTAGTTCCATGGAGAATTTTGACTAAATTTCCTATGCTTTTTTCCCAAATGTAAAGCGCGTGCTGTCGTGCGGACCCAGCGCAAATGTATTCGCCATCTCCGGAAAAACAGCATTTCTTCCACATCGTCCTGTACAACGATTCTGATTACAATATATACTTAAGACTTGATTCCAGGCATAAGCACAAACCGATAATACTTTCAACTAACTTGTTGACTAAATCTTGAAGTTTTTGTATTGGTTCTGGTTCTCCATCTTTTCCACAGGTAATAACTTCATTTGTATCATACACTCTAATTATACGATCCGCCGAATTTATAAGAAACCACCTAAATATTTAATTAAATGAAAATCTTTAAAGTATATGAATGAATGTCTGAGTCTGGATTGAATTCCAGCATGTGAGTGTAGATGTAATTAAAAGTAATTTAGACCTACTCCCCTCGGCGAGAGAATTCTATACTTTTAACAGCCGTTGTACTTGTGGCTCCCTGACCAATCCTGAAACTAGCAACCAATGTGATATTTGGGACTTGAAAAGCAGACACTTTTCCCTTGGAACTTCCTGTGTATATGAACTGACCTCGTCTGTCGAATGAGGCAACTATATTTAAATCATTCTGTTGCAAATCAAAAATTAGTTTTAATATATATTTGGATCTTATGGAGTGCATGTAGTTTTATAAAAGAATAAATAACCTAACATTTACTTACATCGTCCTCCAATGGAACCGTGCGGTGAGTTCCGTCAACGTTGACGAACAACGCTGCATGTCGCATGGGACAAACAAGAAATGAGTTTGAGTCTCTTGGATGATATTGAACCTAAGAACATACACACATCATTATTTATTTCACAACTTTACATATATTAAGTATGTGCAATGCACATACTTATGCACAATACACAATACACAAAGAATGCACATTGTGCATTCTTTGCGTAGTAAAATAATACTTACTTTCAAAACAGGGGAAGGAAATCGGTATTTGTTGTCACAATCCCCAGTTAGAACATCAAGAATGCAAACTGTATTATCCGTCGATGCAGTGAGTACCTTTTGACCGTTTCTTGACCAACTAAGTAAATACAATAAGACTAAACTAAAAATACTATGGAATTAAGGATGCCGGCACACTAGAAACAATAATCTGTGACAGGTGTGACAATTTTTGCGTGAACGAATTATACAGAATAAAGTTAGAAAAGGGGAGCATCCTGCTACTTTTTGAAGTGATTCTACGAACAAAATATTCGACTATGATATTAATGTTAATCTCCATGTACATAATTCACTGCACCCCGTCAAAAAAAGCCCTGCATAAAGAATGTACGTATACAGAATTTAAACGTATACTGACAAAGTCAGGAATAATATCGATAATTGACTGTAGAATAGTGTGCAGCGTAGCCCTCCTTAACAAAATCACAGATGGTCTTACTTAAAATTGATAATTTCAAAAAAAGGTATTTTGTGAAAGTTAACGTCACCTCACAGAACATACTGGATGAGCATGAGCTGCTATAACTTTCGAGATTCCACGAGTCATGAAGTCCCATATTACCACACGACCGTCATTGCAACCCACAGCCAACAAAGTTCCACGTTTATTAAACGATGCTGTAACGGCAACAGATATACAATCCAAAACTCCATCGTACTCCTATTTAAAAAATCGATGTCAATATTACTTATACCGAACTACGCTCGTACTACGTACCACGTACTACGATGTAATTTTGTTGGTAGGAATGGGGAAATAAACAACGTTATCAGTTATTATTAACAATAAGTTATTATACTGAATGGTTCCAGTTCAGGTCAGATATTATTTCAATGGCGTATCTGGGAAAAGTAAATAGGGGGCTCTCAAAATATACATCTGATCTGACACATCCTATCCTCATTTTAACTTAGCCGGCTGCCGAGTTCCGAGCCCCTTCAAATTACTTCGGTTAGAAAACTAACTACTTCTCATATCCTTCTGTATCATTTTTTAGAACTAGGGTTTTCCTAGTTCGTTTGCTAACCCAACGAGTACTGCACTCACGTTAAGGTTTTCCTGGATACACCACTGAGATGTTATTAAGAATATTTAAGGAAAAATTCACATACCTCTGGATAATTTTGCCCAAACGATTCTGCACACAAATAAACAATAATAAATTACTCAATGATACAATATGAAATATTTAATACCAACGCCAAGATATCTGGATCTGGCTGGATTGTCTCTGTCTGGATAATAATATATCTGAATAATAATGTAAAAAAATGTCTTTTTAATAGTTTAAAAATCTTACCCAGCAACTCCAAATTCATTTTATTTTGGGTAGCTTGAAATTCAAGCCTTGAATGACAAATGACAGTCAATGAACCAATTTATCTTTCCTTAAGGAAATAGAGATGAGATAAATGAAACTATTTTTTTGCTAAGCTTTAAAATTGCTACACAATAACCGCTTTTTCGCACAT
>JABASC010002597.1:0-16935 GCA_019776185.1 Plutomurus gul | reverse complement strand
TCCAGGACGTGCTGAATATTTAATAATCGTCAATATTTTCTCAGAAAGTAAAGTGCTCTGCTGACTGTGTTGTGCTGCATAAAGCCAGTGAATACTTTAAGTGTTCCATCTGATGTGTACCTTTATCGTTTCAAATTGGGACAATGTACGAACCATAGGCTGCTGAAATGAAATTCTGCGAAATTTTATTTTAATTGAATGAATCTGCAATTTTCCTTGCTACAGAATGCTTTTGATGCCCAGTGGGGGACGTCAAAATTGTAGCGCACTTCAGTATGAAATTCTCTCGCATCCATTTAGAATATTCATAAATTACTTAAATTCGGGAATGTACTTACTTTTTTGCAAAGAGTTTGTAAATCTTTTTCAACTTGCTAAACTCAATTTTCTGTGTATTGTCTCAATTAAGGCGCTAAACTCAATTTTCTGTGTATTGTCTCAATTAAGGCGCATTTCTTTTTCTTTCTTAGCATAAACTCATGTTGTATTTAAAAAGAGGCATTTGTTAAATTGGCTGTAAATTTATTTATATTTTAATTTTAAAAGTTTTGGGGAATAAGATTTTAGCATAAGCGGTGACATTCCTGTGATTCTCGCTTAAATAGACAATTTATTATTTCATTATTGGGCTGGCATTGCAGTTACGGTTGTGTTAACAGTTGCATTACAATTACAGGGATGCACGCAGCATTACAATGTTAACGTTAATCACCCAATTTTAATTGTTTTATAGTTTACAGGTTCGAAGGAAATAGAAACTCAGTTTCGACATAAGAACTAGGACAATTAAGGAAATTAACGAAGACAAATTGTAAATTGTATAATGAATAATTAAACAAACGGATCCTGCTCCAAAACGAAACACTAGCAAGGGAATTTCTTTTCTAGTGAGCCATAATGTCAATTTAAGCACGGCTACAGAGCACAATGTACAAGCCATAGGGAATTGAAAAAGAATTTGAAAAACAAAACAGGTTTTCTATAGCGAATGCGGTGCAGCTACCGCTAGTGCGGTAGAAAGTCCGCACGTGGCGCCTCCGTAGATAATTTCACTTACACATGCACTTTCTAATGTTCAGGGGCATTGACAAGGAGTTTGATGGATCACCAATGAGTTCAGGATCACCCGTCGCACTTATGCCGAGTCTCTTAGCTATTCGTTTCTTCCCCTCCGCCGCCTGAGTTTACCCACCTCCATAGAATAAATCTGCAGGAAAGTCGCGTGAATTCATCTTACGAAATCAGCTAATTGAACAGAAGCTTGAGCTACACACCATTTTTCCAGCAGGATGGCCGAAGGAAGGTTTACGGAAGATACGCGGCGGATTTAGCTAATTTACACTTTCTAACTACTGACTGCATGGCTATATTCATACTTTCTCCGGTACAGTCATTGCGTGTTCTCGCCACCCACGGTGTACGTAAACCGATTCATGGACTTTCCTTCGTTATACTTAACTATCTACCTATACATGGATGTATGTATGTATACGTATATTGATATGTACTAGGTTGGCAATCTAGCAGTGCATTGCATGCAGGCCTGTAATAGTATAACGAGTGGTGAGACAGATGAAAAGCACACAAACTACGAGATAGTTTGTCTCCATTATAAGTCCTATTGGTATTACCACAGGACCGCTGTGTATGCGTGTATATGTATAGTTAATACGTTCGTATGTACAAGTTACTTAGTTATTCAGATAGAGACGTGTGGAAGTAAGTAGGGCTGCGTCTGTCTCTGTGTGTTCTTTCCTCTGCTCCTTTCAAGTTTAATTTCAACTTTCTCAGAGAGAGAGCTGTGTGAGATAGTAGAAAGGAGGATGGAAGAGAGGAAACTCTGCTCTTTCCACCGAAACCCAACAAAACCAAACTCCGAACCGAACTCAACGAAAAAGTAGAAAGTCTATCAAGAACTTTTCCTTTCGCTAATATTTTTATTAGACAGATATAGCCGTAAAGGTGGTGATAGGAGAGCAGAGCACCAGAAGAAGAAGGGTAGCCCGATTGAACGGCGGAGTGACTGAGTGACTTGTACTCTTTTCTCTTTTATGTTGAGACTTCGTTTAGTTAAATAGTCGGATTGGAGAGATAGAAATACATAGATGGATAGATTGTCTACTCTTGTTTAGAGTGGCGATGTGGTACTTGAGCTGTATTCACCTTATACAGCACCAACTCTGCACACACACACACACACAGCTCCAAAGCCTTCAAAACCACTATAACACTGATCTTAGGCGTAGAGATGAGCCAGGACACCAACACAGCCAATCCACCCAACCCATCCATTCGGCAGCTTCATCTGTTTCCCTGAATTCTTAATGTTTTCGCTTCGGGTGGACTCGTAAAACCCACAGATACTTACAGCACTGTAAATATTCAGACCACAAAATACAGGCTTCGTCTACATTCCTTTTAGGGCTGTTCAAAACACGGCACAGCATAATTGTTGTTGCACGGTTTGAAGATCCATTAAAATTTCACAGCCCAAACTGTCTAACCATGCAACTTTTAGCTGCAAAGCACTACTATGCGTAGCACGCTCCTCGTGGGTTGTAGTAGGGTTTCTCGCAAGAAATGTGAACCTACTGTCCGGGCCAGTTTGTGTTGGGCTGATGGTAGTGATTCCATTACAGGTCTCTATCCACCTATACACGTATGGTAGAATGGCGAAACTATTTAGTCAAAGATAAGCACTATGAATGGATGTATGTATGGCTTTTTGTGGCTCTAATGGTTAATGGCTTTTCCATAGAAAACGACTTCAATCCTGCAAAGACCTCACGAAAAGATAAAGTACAGTCGCCAGTTCTTTGACGAAACCTTTTCGAACCGGAGTCATGTCAACTGCTATGTAACCAAACTCAAGTCTACTACTCAAGTCGAGTAATAGATACAAATAAAACAAAGTATAAACTATTGGTGCAGCGAAAGCGAGCAGCATCCCTTCTTCGCTCTCACTCTGAAAACTGCTATCTCTCTGTAAGCACTGCTGAATGGTAATTTATAGCCAGCCGAATAATGGTTACTTACTTACAGAGTGCACACATGAGAAATTTAGTTTTAAAGATGAAATTTATTATTCTAATTGAGTTTGACAAAGTTTCATTAACAGTCTTCATTTCGATAGTTCCCCACCATCATCCACCACACTATAATATTGACAAGCTTTCTATTCAATATGCTAATAACTTTGCATGTAATCGCATTCGGCGCTCTTTGAAATCCTCTTCTCTGGAACTCTGTCTGACAATGTTGACTGTGTGTGCGAGCACTCCAAGAAACTTTCCAGAATGAACCCGCTCGCTACACACACAGAGAGAAAGAGAGACAGAATGCACACATGCACATACACAAACACACATGCATGCATGAGCATATCCATAAGTAAGCACTAGCACTGTGCATTATGTACATATGTATTCTTTCTGTGTGCTGCGTGCCTTCAATTACAGTATCAACAGTTCCTCACGCCATCCCAACTGTGAGATATCATCTCTCCAGGTTTTCTCCACGTTGTCATCCAGTTTTGATAGGCAATCTCACAGTATCACATTTTTGAGGTGAATTACCCCAATGCCAGTGCTGCATAAGAGATACTGTGGATATATTTATATACGTGAGATGTCATTCATCACATTCCATTCCCCACAAGACATGAACGTATCGGCTGGCTGTGCGTAGTTATGGATAGTTTGTCATTTGTAAACATTAAAATGTCGTTACACGGAACCGAATCGTGTATTGCGATTGGAATATGAATGTTCAGTTTGTGATTTCCTCTCCAAGGTTTCCCTTTCTGGAACGGTGCGAATGCTACGCCAACGGGGCTGAGTGAGTGACATTTGTGTGCTAAGAAAGAGACATGATTGACATATATGACAGTGTTCGATTACGATTTACATTTACTATTTCGTTGCACTGACATAACAGTCACCGAAAAAGCTGAGCAAATGCTTCTCAACAAACGACAATAAAAGTAAAGATATGTTGCGTGAAAAATTCTAAGCATGTCTTGCATCCAATTTTATAGTTTGCTATTACAGATTACAGCAACATTCCAAATCTGAAAAATTGAGCTATCAATTACTTCTGTAGAGGCACATGAAATTGTTAGTAAAACTGATCGGACTAATGAAGTGTATTTTTATTTTTTAGTAAACAGTCTGCTAATAAATTTTAGTGTTCCTTTGTAGTGGGTATATTAAAATTATGGTTAATTTATAATTAAGCTAGATAGTTATTCTATTGCTATATTTGTGTGCGTTGCAACACATTTAACACATCAAAGTCAAGTAAATATTTAAGCCGTCATAGTTTGCGTCAAATTTTGAATTTATTTACAATGTCTAGGCTGGTGGCTGCATTTACAAGACCACATGGTGCACCTAGTGCATAGGTAGTAGCGTTTATTTAAGGAGATTAAAAGTTGAATGTTTCATGCGAGCTTTCACTTCTTATAAATACAACATTGACGACAAAAGGGAGGAAGGGGCCTGCGGAAGAGATAGTCGACGGCAAGAGTTTTCTTTTCAAGTTTGACTTAAAGTGCTTGTCGTCAAAAGTAAAAAAGTATATATGAGAGGACGAGTACATATTTTCTTGTCACTTGATTCGAAAACGTTATTGGCATGGCCGTCATTGGCCAGCTGCTTTGACGTACAGAACATGTGAATGATGTAGCACTTCTGGTTTCCACAGATGGGATGTGCCCAAAGATTTACAGCCCTTTCTACATTTCCACCATACGAAAAGTGCAGCCGTGTGTCTCTCCTATGCTGAGCACAGTCCATATACACGAGACCACCATCTGAAGGTAGGGCCGACAAAACTGAACGGTCCACTAACAAAAACCAATAAGTAGGACGGTGAAGACTCTTGCAGCACAGCAGACAGACAAACTACTAATACAGTTTCACTAAAAGAGTTTAGAGTTGAGTGATGTGATGGACTCTCTCTCTCTGTCTCTCTCTCTCTCTCTCTCTCTGTGTGTGTGTGGTTCTCTCTCGCTTTCTCGTCATCCCTGTGATAGTCCATCGGTAACTGATGTGAGAAATGAGCCAGCGACTCCCATAGTTTCCAAGTGAACACTCAAAGTGGCTGCACACAAGAAATTTCGAAAGAAAACCCATTCCTTCCTTCGATGTACTACTACAACCATCAGCAGTGCACTACTGCTACGACATAAGAAACGTCATTGGAGAAAGGCCAGAGAGAAAGCAATATGGATATCTAATAGAGTGATCGTCATCAGTGCTTCAGACTAAAGGTGATCATCACTTAGCAATTCTCGAAATAAGAGCCAGAGTTTTCAAGGGGCATGCCTCGCTACTTAGAATTGATGTCTTATCTGACCCGAATTGAACTGAAGAAGATCGGACCGTGTCTCGTTCTCATCTCAACTCCATTATCTCATCGTCATCATTTGAAATGGCGATTAGAATGCCCTGCATAGACTACACCTGCCACACATTGCCGTTAGCACACAATAGAACGAGCACTGTTCCCAAATCGCCATCATATCACATGGCACACATGAACCACCTATAATAAGAGTGAGACTGCGATCTCTAGTCTCTTCCATGCAGTAAACCTACTAAACGGAATAGGAAAATACACTACGTGTTTTACCTTGCCCCTTTAAGTGGTCCATAAAAGCCGTAGAGAGACGCGTGTCACTCACAATAGTCAGCAAGAGTTCGACTACGACCGAGTGCCTTGTCTCCAGTCTATCTGTTGCGCTGCGGGTGCGTGCACACAGAGACACATACACACATTGCTAAGATCACAGATATAGACTGCTACAACATTTATGTAAACGTTTTATTTGTTGTACAGGGAAAATACAATCATGATCTCCTTCAATGTACTCCACGTTCAATTGTATTGATCACAGACGAAGAGTGGGATGGTTTAAGTGAATTTTTTTTGCATTCACATTTTTTCCCGAGTGAGTGGCTTATCGTAAATGTAACCAGCAGGGACACGGCAAAATAGGAAATGAAAGCCTGGCTTTGCTGCACAATTTCCTGAACGTTATGAGCGAATTCTATAGAGGAGAGAATGGCGAATTTTGGTGCACTGTACTGTTGTGCTGTCAGGATTTGCAGTGACACCTTCATTCACACACCAATGTATTGTACACATTTGTGTACGCTAAGCTTGTACATAAAGGCTGGCGTGGGATGAGCCGTTTGGGTGAGTTGGGCAAAATGATTGCAAATAGTATGAAATCCAAATCGAACGATTGTATTAAATTCATTTAATAGAGTGGAAATAAATGCCAGTATATCTTTAATAGCCTGTTCTATGTATAACTTTAGCTTCTACGAATGGAAAGCTAATGTCCATGTTCCCTCTCGTATATTGTCCACATTTGATCACCAAGCACGAGCTTATTGTAAAACTGACTTTACTACACCAATGTCTAACGTCGCATTTATTCGGATAGTGACAGCACCTTCGTTTCACAATCGAACAATACCCGAAAAGGTGGCACATTGCTTGAATCGACCGATGTGACGGGTTTGTGAGAATACATTTAATTAATGCAACCACAACGAAATCGTAATTATATAGATTAAAGGTTTTATTCAAGAGTGTAAAATTTTACATAGGTAATCTAGTCATATCAAAGGAACTATTAAGAATTTATGTAAAAAAAGTGTTATAGATGTTAATAAATGTTGTAACGAGAGATGAATAGAAAGGATGCGTAGCATTTAGGAACACTACACAGCTTTTATGTGCAATTTTTGTCGTAAAATAAATGGCCACGATTGTATTATAGGGTTTTTCGCTGAAATGTAGTACGTATGAAGGAAAACACGACTTTCTGTTTTCGGTTGCTTGGTGTTGTGCCCTAGTGGGTTGCATTTCTACTGCTTATAAGTTGCAAGAGTCTATTCAGTCTATGTATGTAATGTTTTTCATGTGTTTATGTACTCGTATTGTATGTATGAAGAATTCATATAAGAAAACTTGTGTGGAGGGGATTGGAGGAAGGGAAACTGCACGAGGACATATTATTCGACTTTCTATTATTCTGCGTATCGTAACAATTGTATCTACAAAAGTTCTATCTACAGTAATGCACACACTTCCAGTATGCATACACAATAGAAATCAGGATATGTTCTGGCACTTTGGGTCATACTGCTATGTCATGCGATAATAAATACTTTACTGCATTTTCCCATGTTCTACTATTTGTAAGACTGCGAGAAGATATTCGGGCCCGTAATAATAATCCCATTTGTGTATGACATCCTGGACGGGTCTCGTCGTCGCTCTGGCAGGGGAAAGCTCCACTGCTCAACTTGAGTAACTACCTAGTAAGTACATAAATGCACAACTTTCCCTGCATGTAGTTAAGAAATGGTATTTGCCATGAATGTGAATAGATCATAGAGTCCATTATACACTTTTAGTGCTACTTTACATATATCTCGTATTTAAAGAGTCCAAATGGCCTTTCTTGAATTTTACAGAAGAAGTTATGGAAATGTCAACAGTTAGGAAATCAATAAAAACAACTATGTAGACTTCTAACTTAGCCCCGGCAAAGGAAGACCATAAAAATGATTTCTGGAGCCACACGAAGAGAAAATTACAATTTGTACATAAATCAAAAGCAACTTCGATAATGATCGTGTTTACGGGTTTCATTCGACTCTCAATAGAAAAATTCGAGCTATAGACATGTGCAAGGCTCACAAAATCAAAGAAAGGCAGCAGCAGAGGGAAGCAATAGGAGAAATATCGGCAAGGTAATTAGCCCGGGGACCTCAAAAGAGCCAGTGTGGCCTAACAGCTTTTCCGTTATTAACTCTCAATCAGAAGCCGTCTCATCGTCATTTGTGCGTTAACTTACATGCACTATAAAGTAAGGAAAAGCCCATGGAAGCAGTTCGTGCGAGAGATGACAAACAGTAGCCGCAGTAGCCCAACTCCTACGTTTATACAGACAAATCAACATGTACTCTGCTGACTGAGTAGTCGTGGAAAGTGCTTTCCTCTTTCTCTCTCCGTCTCTCTCTCACTCACTCACACGCTTCTCAGATATGCAATGCACCAGCAGCAGATACCAGACTGAGAATCGCATACGGCTCTGCATGGAAAGAGTTGAGAGCCACAGGACGAAGTCGACTTGTCGTAATAAATAAACAAGGAGCTGTAAGCCGTTACTTTATGAGTGAGAACGAGGGAAGAGCGACAGGTCGTTTTATGAATACGGGTAAACGGAATACTCGGTGGACGGACAGGACAAAATTAGTTGCATGCCCTTCTGTCTTTTGAATACGTTTAATGTGGTGGGCACAGGAGCTACCACTCTGATATAGTAAAGAAATGCTACCAGTGCAGCAGCTATTAAGCAGAGTCGCGGGTTGTTCGAGTGAAGACTAGCTGACTGACTGACAGATTGCTGAGACTCGTTCTTAATGTGACCAATATATTAGCGGCCGCCTATCGCACCACCAGCACTAGATGATAATGGTCTAGAGGCCTTGCGCGCTCCACTTTCCATATCTTTTGGCTGTGTTTTGTGTGTGCATAGGAGCACATGACCCATTGACACTCGACTTGCTTTGTGGTAGTCAGTCACTTCTGTCAAATTACTAACAATCATGGAAATGAGTGGAGATATTCTCTCGCCTGCTATTTGCACTTTGATATGACCGAGTTAAATTAATTACTATGTGGCCTGGCCCCGCTTCCCTTGAGTCAATGCATTAACGTAAACAGGCTTTGCCTACGAGGGTGTCGGTTAAAATTCAAACTATTCCCACACACTCTTAATTGCATCCACCTAGTGTACTACATGCACTAACTCACTTAACTTATTTATACATCTTGGCTGGCTGTGTGATGCAGAATGTTTGCTCTTTGTGCATATAACTTGTATGTATATAAATAGACTAAAATACTATACTGTGTAGTATGTAGAGTATAGTGAAAGACAAAGTTGTTTTGAAAAGGAGAAATGAGGATGGAGTTGGAAGGACGGAAATGCTTTCCCATCTATCTTATTTCGTCATAGCTAATGCTGCATTTGTGTGCACCTCTTATTATTCTAACATGACTGATTTCCCTTTGATGGCTTCTGCTATGGCTACAAATGTCGCTGCGATATGTGGAACACAGATATATCTTCGATGTGATAAATAATAAGTTTCAAGAGAGATGAGGTAGATGGATGAAATGAGTTTGTCTTTTGTCAACCAGAACGCACTGACTTTATCCACTGCCATAGAGAAATACAGCATTTCCCTTGATGACTACTTTCCACGACACTTACATAGATTGTATAAGAATTTCTGCATGCCAAACTAGGATACAAAATGCTCACTTCCTTTCTGCTACTAACAATGTTCACGTTATTCTCGCCAGAGGTACCACTCCTAACTAGCCCTACTATTTATATGTTTATAGGGCACTCTAATGTTGCAATTCTTGTACACAATTTATTTATTTCGATCGTAATTTGCCACATTTTTGTGAATGGTTAATTCCACGACCCAGTTAGCTCTCTATCACTTTGTAATCAGAATGTAATTAATCCTGTTTTCATATCAAACGGCAAAACGTTTATTTTACTTTTCATGTACCATGTGTTTATTCTGTAGGCCAGTAAATTGTCATGTACCACCAACTTACAAAACATTAAACGTTTTTTAATGTAATTTCTCTTGGAATTACATTTTGTGGGAGTTGCATTCAACTGACATATTTATTTATTTTGTGCACTGTTGAATGTGTGACAAATGTGCATTACTGATTTTAGTAAAATATATGTTCGACTGTCTTATCTATTAAACATTTTATATTCAAACAACTGTACAAGTTCAGATGAACAATTTCATAGTAAAAACATATCCGTGCATTAAATCGTCACCCTATTGTTAGTTGACTAGACATTATTATTCATATGAAAATATCTGGTTTATACTGTAATGCATTGAATTACAAATGTCCACCGCTATTTAGTACATTGTCGCTTTTCGATTTACCATCTTCTTATATGCAGAGTTATGTGTATACGAGATACTACAGATATTCTATGATTTTTCTAATAGTGAATACTGATAAAAGATTGTTCACTTTTAGTGCACTAACCAGTGTTTCGGATGGTTTAAACCATCCGGTCAAAACCACCGGTTTAAATCAATTTCAGCCGGTTTTAACCGGTTAAAACCATTAAATCACCCGGTTTTAACCTATTTAAACCGGCTGAAATTGGTTTTAACCGGTTTTAACCCCGGTCGAAATTGAAAAAAGCCGGTCAAAACGAAACACTGGCACTAACCCAAGCTTTCCATAATATTTATAAGTGTACATAGCTACTGCATTGCATGTCACAATTCTCTTCCGGTCCAGTTTATTGCCATTAGGAATTATCAAAAACTCTTTCTTTTATGTTCAATCACCCATTTCGTCAGTGCATTTGCATTTATGAGAAGGTGCATGTAATTTGTCCATAAAGCTACTTTTCCATGCATGCAGGATAAATGATTCATACCTGGTTGAATAGAAGTAAATGCCAGACGATTTCAATTTGATGAGAGCCTCATAGTAAATCGAATGGGGATCTACACACACACACACATACACATACACAAACAAAAAACCAGTAACAAATATCCATTGTATATGTGCATCACATCACTGTTTGCATACAGACTTCCACTAATAGAAGGCCGGACAGCTCTACAACATACCATGTTCTGTACGTGTACCTATAGTGCAATTTTATAGTCAATAAACGGTCTTGTAGGTAACAGTAGGTTTGTTATAGTTATGATATTAGCTGACTGATTGATTATGATAGTGTAAAAAGTAAGCCACGCTATTGTTATAGACACGACTGCATACAGACACATTATCTGTATATATAAAAATGAACGAACCGGTGGCTAAAAACACCAGAGAGAAGATTATACCTACGTGGAATATGAAATGAGCAATTTGTATTTCCTCCTGCACCAATTATTGTCACCGAAATCAAAACAGACGGTGCTAATTTAATAAACATGTGTAAACCGTGTGTTTTACATAAATAAATATGTATAGCACACATTACTGGCTTGCTACATGTGAGAGAAGCCTTTGACGAACGTCTATATTGAATTGCAGGTGGAGTAAGCAGAATATATAAATACGAAGCATTCCACGAAAAGAGGGTTTACATATGCAGTGCATAGATATAGCAAAATTACTATTTGTAGCTGGTGTTTGATCGGAGAGAAGAGAGAGAGAGAACGACGGGGGACGAATGAAAACATGTGCAGGCCGAAAGAGGTTTCTGTAGCAGTGTGAAGAGTGTAGGAGGGAGAGTAGCAGGAAAACATTGGAATCGTAGAAAGAGAGAGTGAGGGAGAAGAAAAAAATGACACAAATTTGTATTCATATGATACATGGAAGCATGAAAGTGAAATGGTTGGGTGATGGGCATGCAAATGGGACAAAGAACAAAGATGAGATCAGTTGAGATGAAATGAGACGAGAGCGGAGATGGCTTTCCTTCATATTTCCGCTTTTCTTGTCTTGTTTGATCCTCTTTGCTTTGCTCATCCTCATCCTTAATATGACTTCCACCACTTGCACCACCTTCAACACTTTACATACTCATATTCTCAATTGCATCATACTGCTCGACACACACCATGGCAAGGCCACTACTGTGAATAGATATTCTCTCTCTCTCTCTCTCTCTCTGTCTGTCTCTACTCACTTATCTTTAACAGAGCACGCCTGTTAAGTTACCATATCATCACCACGTATGCTCATACACTCGGAACGACGACTCTCCGTCTACACACATACTTACTACTACTCTACTAATAGTATTGCATATAAGGTCGCACTAGTACACATTCCAAGGAACTTTTAGCTTTCCGGTCTTGTCGACGGTTCCACTTGTATATACATGCACTAACATTGCTCCTACTAACCCAACTACAAATTCTACATACAAATAACGTCCAGCTGTATATACCAGATAGGTTTGTTTGCAGTGAAAGACAGATAACTCCATGTGCTTTCCACCAATCTTCCATGGCTATGTGTCTTATGAATGTGTGATTTCATTTTGCACCACTCTTATCTCTCTCCCATCACTTTCTCCGTTTTCCTAAAGGACTATTTATAGACTTTGCATCTTAAACAGCTCCCCACACGTCCTCAACGTGGACTGACATAGTTAAGTGCTAAGCTTTAACCTCTGATCATTTCACCGAGAAATGCACTACCTACAGACCAGAAACGATCTCTTCCCTCTCCCTGCTCTCTCACTCTGGATAAGCACACACAAAGGACAATAGTTAAGACACACGAGAATCTTCGGATTCGTGCACAGCTGTTATATTATATTAGAGCTGAAGCCAAATTGCTCTTTTCTGGCTATCAGTTTAGACCGGATTCATATTCTTAGCAAAATACTGCAGATACAAAGAAATTGACGGGGTTTTTAGCACTCTGTACACATGCCAGGCGTGTTTACGCGATTTTGTGTGCTTATCCCCGTTTTTCCAGTATAAATAGTCATATTGGCAGCAATTCACAACACGAGCAAGTAAAAATACTGGTAACATACTGATTTCATTGTCTGCCATATATGCACATGCAAGTATTCACACGTAACGTGGTTGCATCTGAAAGCATATTTTATGCACTGTCATTAATTTAAGCTTTGAAAAAATATGTTGCATCCGTTTGTATTGTGTTTAGCATTTGTCTTCCGAATGGCTTGAATGCATGTCTTCTTTACCTGGGTAAGAATGTGAGAGAAATGAAACCTTCAACCCAACCAAACGCGTGAGAGAACTGGATTGGTTGGGTTGAAGGTTTCATTTCTCTCACATTCTTACCCAGGTACAAGGACTCAAGCAAGAAAATCCATTCAAGCCATTCGGTAGACAAATGCTAAACATTAATTTAGCTATTTGTCTCGTTTTAAGTATCTCGCTAAGATGAAGAAACAATTAACACAGATTTCACACAAGGTTTCAAAATAAATCCTGTATTTGCAGCTTAAAGAGGTACAGTGTGTCCTAGTGCAGATTGAGATCACACCTTATAACCAAACTATCAATTTATAGGCTTAAACATAAAAGTTACGGTGCAGTAAGTACAGGTATTATTGTATGCATTTTCTTAAAAAGGATTCTATGGGAGGGTTACAATGTTATACCGGACGAGTGGATGCATACAAAGTGCATTTATGATGCTTATTTATATATACAGATAGTGCACACATATAAGTATCTGTGTGTACTTTAGTTTAGTTGGTGAGATGGACTGCCTCTATTAGAGATAATAATATTATCTATAGGAAATGACCGGCTTAAAGGCACAACGTTAAATATAAAATGAGGTTAGGATCTGGTTCATAAGAGTCTGAGCGGAACGAGAGGAAAGTGTGCTTTCAAAGAGTAACGTATGGGTCATATATAAGTGAACACGCCCTGAGCCTATCTGCTCATTTAGAGAGAAAAGAAACCGCATTAGAAAGATTTAACTAAGGCTCACGCACCGTTGCACCGATTCCAGTTCCTGTACTAATGCTTATAATAAAGAGCGAGTCATCGACTCCTTTCTAAATAAATAGTCCTAATGCAGAAAATGAAAACAGATCAAGAGCGGAGCAGACCACAACGACTGTTTACTACAAGTACCACACACTAATCCTAAAAGTAAGCAGTCTTTAGCCATGCTTAATGATTCTGCAGATTAGAACTAAGTAAGTAAGCAAGCAACGCATTCCCCTACTACATATCTGCGGAAACATCTCAACAAATCGTATGCATATAAAATGTCTATAGGAATAAGTTAGAAAGGAACCAGGGGAAACTCCCAGAATATTTGATGTTAATGTCCCTATTAAAGCATTAAAAATGCATGTTGTATGCATGCTTTTACATGTTTTAAGCAAACACACTCTTCCACGTTCGACTCTCTGTAGATATTCTATGCAGATACCAATATTTTGAAGGTAATACCAGAACTAATAAAACTACTCTATAGAGCAACATCAAAGTACTGCAATTCTGTAAATGCTGCTTTTAGTGGAATAATTTGTTTAATTTTCATTGCACAAGTGTAAGCCATTTAAATTTTGTATCCACAAACAATGGGACAGATATTTAGTAGGTTTTTTGAAATTTACTAAACCAAAGTCAAGTTTGGTTTGCAAAGTTTAAAGGACAGCCACGTAGAGAATAGCTTCGAATAAAATACTGGGATAAGAAATGGAATTATTTAAAAATTGCAGGTGAGAGGCAAAATTTTGAAATATTTGAGATTCCAATTAGCATGCAGTCAGTTCGGTTTCCTCATCATTTCCACTTTAGTATTACGCATACGTTTAGATCGTAAAATTTAATATAACCAAGAAGCCATTTGGTTCATCCTATTTAAATTCGTGTGAAATTCTTGTAATATTTTCGCTTTGTCGTTTGCATTATGCTGTCAAGTTTTAGTGACGGACTCACACGCTGTTCTCTGCTCCCGTGTTTTCATCAGCGGACTTCATTTTAAAAGGGCTGGCATTGTGCTACTGCAAGATTGGAGCATTCTACCTTGACTAGTACGTAGTTGGAATCTGCTGGTATTTGCCAAGTGTAGTACTCTATAGGTAACACGGACCATGTTTTTCACAATAAGAACCAATAGAAATAAGTGAAGCCCGAAGTGCGGGGGTTCTTTGCCATGGAGTCGAGGTGAATCTCATTCCTCACATTCCATATCTCGTCCCTTTGATCTTTTCTGTCTCGTATCGGATATTATTGAGCGGGCATTGTGAGGAGAAAGTCAAAACATTGAAAGTAATAGTTCCTTCCTGGGAATGGCTTGTTGTGCAATATGCTCTACTTTATATACTATAAAAATATATTATGTATGGTGGCTGTGTACTTTCCTATGTGCTTCACAGCCTCACCTTCTTAACTGCACACTGCTGTCAAGTCTCTCTGTCTACTACATACATACATATGTAGTAGTACATAGGCATTTGTACACGTAAAACAGAAGTGAGAAACGGCAGAGGGGAAACCAAGTTCAAAAAGATCCTGAACATCTTCCCATACATAGGGATGCTGATACTTATTGTTAGTAATAATGCTGGGTGAACATATTTCCTCAGTGCAGGAAAATGATCATTTTTCCCAATCTTGTCTTAACAATAGGTTTCCCCATTCTGGAAAAAAAATCTGCCAGAGTTTTCTCTTGTTATGTTTTTAATTAGCAGCACAAGTTCAAAAGTTTAAAAAACAACTGTTGTTTTTCAATTAGCAGTTAATAAGTTAGGAGAAATTATACTGCTGCGAAAATGAATCGGTAGACAGCAGTAAAAGGATAAATATGTGTAAATATTATTAATTACAATGTTTCCACGCGTATTCATACAATAACCGCAACAGCCTGACTGAACCGTCCAGATGTGCAAAACACTCGGACCATGCCCAGAGGCACCCAAAGCTCGTACCTGAGTTAAACAAAGGGTAGTCTGCACCTGGTGTGCGTATTTTGCAGCTTGGTGTGTAAATAAAGGTTACTTTACGACATTTAAGGTAAAATTCTGGCACGCACCTTCATATCGGTTACATGTGTACATACACTAAGCACATTCTAAACCATGCCGAAACAATAATTAAATCCTAGATATTCGTATTCGGTTGTCTGCACGTAAGAATGAATACATAAACTATAAAATTATACGATCAATTCGTCTAATTGTGCAATTTTAGTGTTCGTCATTATTACCATTCTAATCTCTTTAGTAGTGTAAAAGTTCAATTAAGACCTTTATTTTGGAATCAGATGGTCCACAAATGGCCAAAAAATTAATTCAATGAAAGTTGCTTGTTGCACGTTTTAGAGATCGCTAACACTAATGATATTATTTTGAATCAGCATTTCTTATGTGCACAATGTCTTCCCGGCTGTTGTTCAAGTAAAATGCTATCGCATATAAGCCATTCTCTTGTGTAATCTTTAAAGCTGCTGTTTTAGCTTAATTATTCTACAATTTTGAAGTATGTTTTAAAAGAGTGGTTATAGTACTAACAATTATTGTATGCAGAATGCAACGGCTGTAAAGTCGGTACTATTGCATTTAAAAAATTAGTGTTTATGTATTTGTACATTGATAATTTTAATTAGCTTAGCTAAAACCGACCTTGAGATTAAATTGTGATCATGTAAATCTCTTCAGGTTATAATTTTAACAAAACAGGGATGTTTATAAGAAAATTGAAAAAAAAATTTCATGAAATGGAATTGATTGTATTTTACGACATGCATATATACATTTTGATGGTTAACCTTTTCAAAACTACTTTTTCAATGATAGAACACTGTTTGTGTACCAGAATTGGAATTTCAAATAATACAGTTGTATCCCTTGTATCTATGGTGAAAAACCGTACATAAAACCAGATTGTATATTTATTATTTGTTTCTGTATGCTTAATTTGATTATTATTATTATAAAACCAGACAACCCGAGTTTTTCATAATAAATGTTAAAACGATATATTATGAACATTAATAAATATACATTCTTGAAAGAGTGTTCTTCGATGCGAACACAATGAAAACATGATTCAATTTGTATAAAGTAGATATAATTTACGTATTCTTTAAAACTCATTCCAAGCAGCAACGAAAACTACCCTCCGTGGAATCCCAGCCATTGTTTTAAATTCCGTAAACATTTGTTCAATTCTACCCAAAACCCAAATAGATGGGTGCAACAATTATTTATTGCAGCTGAATAATCGTTATTATCTTGCCAATATGACATAGCACTTCAAATTTTTCACTCTATCTAATGCTTTGTAATTTTCAACCTAAGCCTACCGAGCAGAGATAAGCATCAGTTATGCTATACAGGAATTCAAGGGATATTTGTGATAAAATATTATTTTTTAGTTA
>JABASC010002596.1:0-16937 GCA_019776185.1 Plutomurus gul | reverse complement strand
TCTGCCGGGCAAACACTCAAATTCCCTTGATCAGCACGCAGACTAGGAAATGATGTGCAATTTGCATGGGCAGCTTGACGGAGTTAATACTCCTACTGTTAGACCGGTTCCTTTTTGCAAAGGAATTTACGAACCTAGATTCGAACCTGGACCCTTTTGGACTACGATTAGACTACATAGCCACTAGTCCAGGAATCCCTGTCTTACATGATAGGGTAACTTGTGTGGGGTGTATGGTTGCGGTCCACGTCATTCACGCAAGAATCTAGGTGAAACAGCGGAGGACATAAAGGCGAGGAGGACGGCGTCTTCAACGGTTAAAGCAATTTGACGCACCGCCAACTGCACTCTTATCTTGAGCGCTGTTGGGCGTTACACTTCTATCTGTTACGGACCTGTTTTAAGTGAAACCATCAGATGCATTTAAGACATTTTGTTTAGTTGCATTTAAAATTCTTCCATCGTATTCTCCATGTTTTGGAGGCTAAGAAAAGCTGCCTTAGCGACACTTTTAATTTCATAAAAGGGTGCAAAAATTAGGTCAAAGATGATATTTTGGGGAGAATGGTTACCTCTTAGTGAATTTAACTGATTGGTTAATAGAATTACACCAGGAGTTAGTAAGGAGATATTTGTACAGAAATTCGGGCTTTAGTCATAATTAGTGTGGAAATTTTGTAAACAGGAAAAAGTTGAATATTTTCTTAAATATCCACAAAATTCGAAAAGAACAAATTGAAATAAAATGTGAACGCATTCAGCCGAGGTGAAATTAAATACTAAGAAAGTGGGAGAAAAGCTTTACATTTTTTATATAGGACTCGTCCGGGTTAAATCGTGCGTTCTCATTTTATTTCAACTTTTTCCGGTTTACAAAATTTCCACACTAATTAGGACTAAAGCCCGACTGTCTGCACAAATATCTCCTTGCTAACCAACCAATAAATTACAAATCCTCGGTGCAAAAGTCGCGAATCCAATAATTAAAAATGACGGCACGCTGAGAGTAGGGGAATCGAATGCACTATGTGACTCTGTACATCATTGCTACACACATCGTTGTTACACATAAAAACATACATCGACATCTTACTCTGTTACTATTTAGACGAGAGAGCAGAGTAGAATTCAGGAGGCAAGTCGTAGAGCACGCCGTCGAAGACAGAGTGCTGAGAATCGCTTGTGCCGCTGAGTAGTGGCACCAGTGAGTTTTTGGGTCCGTGAGTGGAGTAGACAATATTTACAGTTGGTTTTGCGTTCGCTACATTTTTATATAGGAAGTCTAAGCGATGTTTCCTCCAGATCATTACACTACAACAATACCACTTTACTACTACATCTCCAGAATCCAAGAGCATAATAAGAGAGTTTCTATGATGCGTATGTGCATACATGGTAGGCAGTGGGACGTAAAAACCGTATTTAAATCTGTTCGCAGTAAGCACAAATGCTATTCTGTGCGGTTTTTATGGGTGAATATTAAAAAGAAAACAGATGGTGTTATGGATTTTCCTGGCCACCATATAGTACAGTAGCCATCTAGCAACTGTAGGCAGTACCATACACTATAGAAAGGCTACCGTTGTATGCATGAGCCCTGCACAGAGAGAAGCTTGATAGTGCAGCCCTTAGGTGTCCCCATCCTCTGCATATTCTCCATCGTATAAATGTGTTTTCGGTATGCCCGTGGAAAAGCCACAGAAGTGAACCAGTCATAAATAAGCATTGTGGTCGTGACTATTTTGCAAAACTGTCGTGGTTTTTCTGTTGTCAGGAGGAATGATATGGGACATGGAGCGCACAGGTAGCTGACGTCTATTTTAACCACACACAAGGCCACGGTGTCTACTATATAAAGGGGAATGCTGTAGCGGAGGCAGAACTCTCTCCTCTTTGATCTTCAGCCACTCGAATATATTTGGCTCGAATTTATCTGTTCGGATGATCGTGTAACCCAGTTGTAGTTTATTATGCTATCAGAATTTCATGTCAGGATGGGTGGACAATAATAATAATGCATAGACACCCACATCAGGATGCAGCAGACACAAAGTCACCCACCTACCTTCATACCATCTACCATACCTAATACACAGACGTGAATTCATGTGCTTTGACAAGTGAAACTAGTGAGCCCCACTATTGGTCGTGACTAGTACACTATTGTTGGAGCGGACGGGTATACATATTATGTGAAGGTAGTAAGACTGTCAACGAGCTGCCTGTACAGACTTCAGCGTATATTAAATTGATTCGCTGTGAAGAACAAACAAAGGAGAGCCAGAGAGAGAGAGAGAGAGAGAGAGAGAGAGAGCGAGAGAGCGAGGAATGAAAAGGAGCCTGTGCAACTATCGTTGTCGTTGTCTCCTTGTTACATGAGAGTGGACCCTTTATAAATTCTCCCGAGTGGATATGTAATGTAACGTGAAAGTACAAAGACGAGTCGTTGCATTGAAAATACATTGTGTGTCATGGAGAGATAAGCGGCCAGCAGCCGTGTGGAGTTCTCCCTGAGAGAAAGTCTTTAGGTGTAGTAATCTCTGTCTCTGTTCGTCTCATCATTTGATGGTTGATATGAGGAAGAGTTGTAGATGTGGAGAGTCGACGTCCACCGACCCGCGTCTCAGCGTTCCACAGCTCCACAATTCTTTGTTGAACACCACAAAAGGAAGAGGAGAGAGACGAGAGAGAGAGAGGAAAATAGCTCTGAAAGAAACTGAGTGAGTTCTTTTTCGTCAAGTGTCACATATTCAGGAGGAACAAACCCTTTTGTATTTATTCTTTTGTGTTGGAGTTTTTTGGGTTGGGCCTTGGCCGTGGCGTGTCTTTCCTCGTCTTAGCTCTGTTTCGCCTTTAAAACTGGAGCTACTAGCTTTGTGGGCTCTCTCTCTCTCTCTCTCTTTCTGAGGAAGGAATGCGGACAACTCACATGGAGGTATGCCTCTAGTCACAATTCTCTCGTCTTCCACTAGTCACTCGACATATATTACGGACATTTATCCTTCTAGCTTAGCGCGGGATTGAGAACTGTAGCATTTATCTAACAATCGTAGAGAGAGAGAGAGAGAGAGAGAGAGAGAGAGAGAGAGAGAGAGAGTACTAACCACGACCAACGAACGAACCAATATGCCTCTCTCTCTCTCTCTGTTCGCCACGGCTACAATAATAGAAACGCTCACTCACTCAGTACTCAGTCAGTACAAGAAACTTCCATTTTCAATTTCATGAACCAATATGTCCACCATAAGCATGCTTCAATGGCATATAGTGTATGCCAAGTTGTAATTGGACGAGGACGAGAAGATTTATTGGCAACTAACACGGAACAAAGACAGTTCGAATCCTGAGCCAGAAATCTTTTGAACCCTATTACATATTGCTGAAAAGTGAAAAAGGAATCAGAGAGAGAGAGAGAGAAATGGAAGGAAGAAGAATTCTCTAACGTATGTATATTATGGAGAGAGTAGTAGTGGGAGTCGTAGTGATGGAATTCGTAGTGCGAGTCAAATTGTAAGTAAGTTGGCGTGGTCTTGATTCGTGTTGAACAGCCATAATAGTATGTATCTATGTAGTAGCCCTGATGCAGGCCTGCAGTAACGTTGATAAGTGGCACTGTAGTTGTAATAGTGCTGAGGTAAGAAAGGGAAAGCAGGACTACATGCAAGGTGCAAAAGATTTCGGATCGTAACTCTCTTAGCATTTCTGTTGCTCTCTCTCTCTCGCTCTCTCGCTCTCTCTCTCTCTCTCTTTCCCTCCGAGAAGACTCACACTCTGCTGACTTTACTCGTCTGGTCGCTTCATTCTCCGTTGGCTGGGCTGGAGCCTCCGTACAATGCAATCGTTAGCTCGCAACGAAAGTTCTGGGAGAAGATCGATGAGAAGCAGAGTGTAAGTCTGAGTCAGTGCCAGTAGAGCACCATAGTTCCAAGGAGCAGTTAGTCTCTCGCTTTCTCTACCTACAACGACCGACTACTTACTAAATCCCCTACAGGAGAGAAAGAGTCCGTCCTCACTGCCACACAGTATATAAGTGCTGCACTACTACTTCTACTACTTCTACTACAACTATTACTACTACAACTGCAGAGCAGAGCGAGAGCTCCCTTGACTTGTCTCCTCCGACAGGGACATGGACAACTTCTTTTAATCAAGTCAGCACGGCGGGTCAACGACTTCGGGTCAGATTAATAAGGAACTACAATGAATTGGAGTGGCTCCTCTGAAGTGCAGATAGGAAATCGATGAAGGCGATTGATTGCCTCTACTGCAGCATGACACACGCGTATCCTAATGGTTTAGCCATCCCTATCACTCTTCTATCTACCTTTCGACCTGACATGATGAAACCCCATTCCCTACTCATATATTATTTCCAACTTCTATTTCATCCCTATTACTTATTACTTACAGCATATTCTTCAGTGGAAATCGTCTTTGTCCGTGTTGTCCTCTTCGTACGCACATAGAAATGCACACAAAACTATAAACGACCATTCATGCTCCCACACACCGTGTTCTTAGCCATCAGCCACTGTTCTGTGTGTGTGAACCATGCATTGTCAACTTGCCCCGTGTCTGAAGAAGAAGAACTCGTGCGACTCACTCATTACCGACTCGACGCTATTATGGCTTTCAGGTACTAGGCACTAGGACGACTATCTACTTCTACCAGGAGATTCCTACATGTGCTCGATCTCTAATTTAGCCAGGGCGAAATTGCATTACAATACGGCCACGACTAATGCACTACATTAGCTACTTAAGCTACTTTTAGTGGCTACTTTCCTTCATTATCTTCTCCTCCCTCTGCAGTGTCTTCCAACTTAAGTGAGTTTATCATCTATAGTACCTATACATTCTGGGCCCACTCAAATGCTTTCACGTCGAGCCGTGCCCTCGTGTATTCTAACCGTGTTAACAGTCAGTTCCTACTTATACAAATTTATCTGATTTGACAATTTTTTACTGCCTCAATTCTAAAGTCATAAACCTCAGCTCAAAATTTCATATACAACCGGTTTCCCAAATCGTATTTATCACCACTATATTTATAGGCAGAACATGTTTGTAAGCTGTAAGCCCAATTTCTCAATTCCATATATGAACACCTATTCTGTATATTCTGTATATACAATACATAGATGTAATTCGTTTCTTCTACGACCGCTGAGAGTTATAGATGGCCATATATCTCGATATTTGCATATTCGCTATAAATAAAGATTTTTAGTAGTTTTAAAAAAATACTCTTTATTATTCAGCAGTTCAAACTACACAATTATCTGGGAAAATGGACAGTTAAATAGGATTTACACAGCAAAAAATAAAATTTGCTATTTTCCACGCACGCAAAATTTAAACTGTAGCCAGCCTCTTTCAACCAATTACTACGTAGGAATATAATACAAGTTTATGGTGTGGGATGACTTAATTGAAAAAGTGGGAATCCCACGTGAAGGGATTAAATGCTTAGTTTTATTTCTAAACAACTGGGAGCTCTCTGCTGGTAACTCAGTCTCCTGACCCGTATCTATGACTCTTTCCCCAACAAAAAAGGCAGTTTCGTAAATACTGTGGCAATTTCTAAATTGGATGGATGTTATTTCACCATTGCATAAAAGTGTTCGTGAACTGCAGTAAAACGCACTTTCTCCCTGGCTTTCACATGACATTTCACTGGTAAACAGAAAATTATTTGGCCGCAGCTGCAAATGTTTTTAGCGTACGGTTTGTTTTTTATCAAACTGAATCTTTCGAGAGCCCACAAAATCACGTTGCAGTAGTAAGAAAGTCTCAACGGAAAATTTTCCCTGCTGAAAAATGAATAATTGAAGCAAATGTTGACATAAATACAATTTGTATAACACCTGCAGTCTTTCATTGAGTGATGTGCTACTCCCATATAATGCTGCCGGCTCTCTCTTGAATAACGTATATCCGCACATTTAAATTAATGAAAGCTTTTGTAAATACTGCAATAGCAAAGGAAAACGGTTGTATTCGTAAAATATTGACAACTGAAAACGGCATTTCTCATCCTCCGTCGCTTATGACGATACCGCCTTACTCATTGTTAATTACAACACACAAACACGAACACATACACAGAATGAGTAAATCATCGCTGTTAAAAGTAAATTATCTTTGTTAAATTACGACGCTATTTGTTTGCTGTAGTGAGGCAACTTTCAACAACCGAAAGGACTCACAGCAGCGTTCCGTCCCCGTATAATTCATTCATACATCCATTAATTTATTAATAATTGTAATAATTGCTCTGAGTGAGTGGCACGCGTTTCTCCTGAAGACAGAAATCTTGGTGGTTCTAAAACAAATGTTTATGCGGAGCATTGAAACATCGTTCTCTCTTGCCGTTCCAAAACAGTTATAAAGCATTGTTGTATGAATTTCACCCGGGTTGGTGTTTCGGACTGAAAAATCTCTACATCGGCTGATTGTGCTAATTAGTCTAAATGAAATGTCAAGCTTATTTATGGCTTGCACTGTAAATTATAAAAAAGGGTTGCGAGTTTAAAATGTGACTTTGTGGCCCTCCGAGTTTATACGAGATGTAGCTACCTTTCCGTAGAAATCAGATTGGAAACTGTGTAGCCACCACCTCTACGCACTATTAATACTGTGAACACACACCATCAACAATTTTGAAGAGGTTGCTAAATGACGTGTGCATGTACCATATACATCCATTACACACGTCACAAGGGAAATATTGATTGATGATAGTAAATAGTTGTGATTGTGGATTGCGGTGTCAGTGCATATGCAAAAAACAAAGGAACTGCTAAGCCCGAACCACTAATGCTTTATGTTATGATCAATACGCAAGTACGAGGTCACTCACACAAAAATAAATATTTTTCCTCGCAGTAGCTCGAAGGGGAAAATTCTTGTTCATGCTCACGGTTTTTCGGTGAATGAGAAACCTCTGATGTAGAGGATTTAGAACGTTCGCACAGTGCCCATAATGCATTAGGATTCGGATTCGGATGTTGTGGGAATTAACAGGGAACGTGTATTGGTAGCTGTTATTGTAAGAGTAGGTAGGGAAGGTGTGAACTGTGGAATCCATCAAAATTCCAGTGTTTTTGAGAATTTTGCATATTACTCGAATATATACAAGTAAACAGGAATGATCGATGCGCTTTCACTTCAATAGAAATTAAATTTCTGCCGAGCATCGATTATGTATGAGTGTAGATGGATGACTGCTTCAATCATTTCATTTTCAATCTTGAAAAAATTGTCCAATAAAAATATTTTATTATTTTTTAAGAAGATTTTATTTATCGTTACGGCTGTTTGACTATTTTTTGGCGTTCGTTTGGTTTTTGCAGCTTTTAATTGTATGCTTTTAATACCTTTCGCGCTATTTATCTGTACATTAATTACCGAAGTGAATGTTGGTACTTTATGGATTGATGTTTATACGAATTCTGTTGTACAATGGAACAAGAATTTTAGTATGGTTGCAACACCTGATAATCGACATGGCAAAAACTGATTACATTGCATTCAATATTGTATGGTATGTACAAATATGTATAAATAGCATAGAAACTGTAGGAAATAGGCAAAAATATGTGCTTAATTGGAGATGTGTGTAAAGTTTAATGACCATTTGTTGGCTACAGTCATTACGAAATGCTCTGTGCACCTAAAGCCAGAATTTGCTGTGACTTCTTTTTTATGAGTTTTGGTTAGAGCATGTTTGGGCTTATAACCGACTGCAGGAAAACATTATGAGTTGTCTTGGTAAGCGTATTAGAAGAAAAGTGTAACAGAAGCGGAGGTGTACCGTTGCGTACAATGGCGGTGAGTGAAAGAGGGTTTTAACGCGTACCCGAAGCCGTGAGATTTCGGATCGGTTTGAGTGAGGTCCTTTGATGATTAGTGGTCGACTTCACGTTCTACAGCCTTTAGGGTTGAAATCCCTAAGTTTCTCAATTGATTTACGATTTTCTATTCTCCATCTCGGTAGCAAGGAAAACTTTTGCACACATAACCAGCTCCCAATGTACATCTACCATATAAAACCAAACTGCAATTTATTATACTTATTTGAATTAATGCAATGTTGTGATAGCCTCTTTTCTATACTGGCATTGTTCTACTTTTTACTGCAATTATCCCTCTACGTGAATTTGGCAGCTGTTTCATTTTACTTTCCAGTAGGTGGTCACAGTCTTCCTGTTTTAATCATAATAGAAAACGTCAAGGTTACATTTGACACGTCAAAAATGATCCAAATAAATTACTATGCATTTTTCCGTATGCAATATTTTATATTGTACCGGGGAAAAGGTCATAAATATTCAACCATTCAGATCTGACAGTGTGTCTAGAAATTTTGTCGAATTTCTGTTTAAAAAATGAACTTATGAATTCATTCATTGTTGATTGTGAGTGAATTTTTGTTCCCCTAATCCAGGGATTGAAAGTAGGAGGACAGTGGAAGACAAGTCAGACCAGCGAAGAGGCTGAGGGACTCCACGTGTGTTGAATGCTATGTTTTGTCGTGTGTGGAGGTGGGTAATGAGTAAGCTTGGTGCTGGAGCCGGAGCTGCCGAAGACGGAGGCATTAGCAGAGAGAGCGAGAGAGAGAGAGAGTGTGTGGTGGGTAGAGAATAGAGAAGGTATTGGAGCGACATGAGGATGATAAATGCTTCCACAAGCATTTATGACATTGTGGTATTTATAGACGAAAATACAGTGATAATTTATTTTGGGTGAGGCCGTTTATGAAATTTTTGTGTCATTTCTGGGCCGATCTCTTTCTGCCTTTATCTTTGCTCTGTAGCCAAGCTGTCATTTGCAGTGACAATGATTTCATCCGGAAACGTTTCACAGAGTGCGGTTGCTAAAGAGAGCAACTCAAGTTTCATCCTCTCATCTCTTGTGATTCTCATTCTGTTCTCTTGTTTGCCTGTCGCCTGTTAGACTGCGTTCAGCACATTCACGACTCACGACTACTACCACCACCACCACCACCACCACCACCACCACTATGAACATCTATCTCCTTTTTCAATTGCTCACTCGCTCTCCTCTCTCTGTCTCTTATATCGTACTTACTACTCTGTACTATGTATGTGTGCATAATATGTATGTACGGTATGGTGTGATGCCGAGACCCTGCCTTCACTGAATGTGAATAAGCTGAATGGAGAAGCGTCGTTAGTAGACGAGTTCTGTGTGCACTATGTACATACACGACCGTGGTGCATCTGAATTGGCCTCCAGTATAATATTCCACTGCTCACTCACAATCAGTCAGCTAGTGACATTCTAGCAACGCTGCTGCACCATTTACTCTTGCACTGTCTCTCTCTCTCTCTCTCTCTCATTCACTCTCATCTACAGAGTAGCCTTTAAAAGCTGCTTTCCGCTGCTGTTGTGAGCTTCTGTGCCGTCCTTTCTTTGATTTATTTGGGGTGAGACGAGATGCTCGCTTTGGCTTTGTATCCTTCCTCTCCTTTCATTCCTTCTCGGATGATGGTAATCAGAGAACAAATCAAAAGTCACAATCAGATACGTGTATAAATATATAGACGGAGATGTATGCCACAGAGAGCGTATTGATAGGACACACTCTCTACCACTGCCTAATGTATACACACAAGTGTTATGCAGCTCTTTAGTTGTGGGCAGTGAAAAATGGGAAGAATCGCAGCTGAACGACTGCCACTCTCTCTCTCTCTCTCTGTCTCTCTCTCTCTCTCTCTTCGAAGAAACAACATTTTTCGTCGTCGAAGCACAAAATGCAGCCAACTCGTGTACAGCAATCTTGGCTTCCCATCCACCTATTTGTAGTACTCGACGAAGAATGAAAACATCCACAGACACAGAGATAGAGAGAAGACAGAGAGGAGAGAGAGAGAGATACTGGAGGCTTTCATTCAAATGGGAACGACGTCAATGGAAATGCTAGTGAGTATTGTAAGTAATAATAAGCGTTGAAGAGGAGAAGAAGAAGAAGCAGAGAAAAAAGCTTCGCTTTAGATTACACGAGTGATTTCAGGCTGCGACTCACAGTCCTCTCACACTGAACACTCCTCCGATAATAGTTACGTGCACTATATATAGTAGAAAGCTCTCTCTCTCTCACTCCGTCTCTTTTGCTATATATACTCTCAGTCAGTCGGCTCAAAAATACGGGTGACAAATATTGAAAATTTTATTGCTGAATTCATGAATTTTGTGTCTACAGTGAAGGCCTAAGGGTGCTTTGGTTCTTTTTCGAGTGTCATCCTTGGTTATGAGTTGACAAAGAGAGATGCGGGCGTCAGCAGCCTGACATGAGCATATCACGTCAATACGATACGCGAAGAAAAAGTGCACACACTCCACGTAGTAGTCGCCTAGTACTGTGATCTGGGTTCTGTGGATCTCTGCGAATGAAAGTGAACCCAAAAACCCAAGCAGCGAACAATCGAATGTCTCTTCACATCTCTCTTTATTCTGCCACACTCAAACTCCCGAAAAGTGTCTCGTTGTCGTTCTTCTTCCAGCTACCAGCTTCCATGAGAAACAAAACAGCTTCAAACTTGACTCGTAGCCGTAGCCTATACGAATAGAAGAAAGGATCGGCGAAGGTGAAGCACAGCAAAAGGACGGTGGCTGCAGGACGATCGAGTCTTTTAACAGGATCACTCTCTCTCTTACTCACAACTATACTCTAACTCTTCATGCACAGTGCGGTAGCCTACCAGATAGTAGAACAGGCGAACGTCTATTCCATATATAATAATGCATAGAAAGTTGGGTTTGTGGCTGGAGTCCGTGTGACACGTTTTGTGAAATATTACACACGGTTAAGTGTAAGAGGAACAGAGAAATTTCCGAAAACCAGGATGCCAAGCAATTTTAAGTGACGGCAGAGGATTATATTTATTTCTAATAGCTACTACTCCTTACTTTCAAGCAGGTGTATTTATATAGCTGTGTATAGGTGCACTGCACTCTAAATACGCTGGTCTTTAGATTTACGTTCTTCCCTTCAACGATTATGGCAATAATAATCAAATTTTCTATTTGTCTAGTTTCCTTGCAGAGCGGATGTAAAGATTTCTCTGCCGCGTCGATCTTATTAGTTATTTAGTATTTGGTGGAAGTGTGCCCCTACAGTTCTCCCTCCCCTCCCGTTACTCTGGTCGCTTTGGGTCCGCTTGTTTTCTCTGCTCTTTGACTATCTGAATTGTCGACGGCAATCATGTTTCTTCGATTGATAAGATTTCGCACGTAATCCTCTTCAGTATGTGCTGAGAACACGGTGAGGCTATGCATACACATACACACTCTCAGATCTCGTCATCTTCCTCCGTCACACACACATATACGAACACATTAGCGACAAATGCGTACGACTCGCATCTGCATCCCAATATTCCAATATACTGTACTCCATGCCTGCCATGAAGTTGAGCGCTCGAGTCTATTTCCATCGAAACAAATGAGATGTTGTCGTTTCCTCTTTTCAAGGTATGATGTATGCACTGCATGTGTAGAAAGTAGGTACACAAACGACTCGCACGATTCTATTCCCCCTGTAAGGCAATATGTTTGTGTACAAAAGATGCATTGTGAAATATTACGGTGCTCGGCACCTTGCTGTTCTCCGGAGCTCCTTTGCTTTCTTAACATTCGCATACTCATGTATGTAATCATATTGTACTATAGAGAGAATGCACATATCATCTGAATGACTACAAGTCTTGACTGTTAGTCTTGACTAGTCGACCAGACGCTCCCACACACACACACAGACATATACACAGGAACTGGTAGAATCGACTACAGTAGTAGACAGATGCGCTGTATCTCCTGTGCATTATGTTGTATTAGATCCGACTGTCTCTGCCTTCTTCGTCCATCCATCGTCAATCCTGATTTATGCTCATCACTCAACCTGTCAGCCTCATGGAAATGGAAATTAATGCTGAGAGACGCTAGATTAGCCAACTACAAATACAACCCACTCTTTCAGACGGCGCTCCTCATGCAGAACACTGCGCGTTCACCTAGTAGAGGTGTAACTGGCTCAGGAAGCTTCCAAATCGAAGCAAACCAGCCATTGCGCATTCAAGGCGACATTCCACTAACAGATAAATAAATAGATTCTCAATGCATCCCGTACTTTCCGGTGACAATGAATCATGTGGTGATGTCAAGACTAATGTCTTTATGAGCAAACAATTAATAATACAATTTTTTGCTTTTTGTACGCTGTAACAAAAGGAATTTAAATTTCCTTTCCATTGAAATCAGGGGTAGCGAAATAAAGATGTGATCAGATTTTAAAATATTCAAATTTTTATCTAAAATAATTAAAATAGTTTAAAAATTTAGAAATCCATTTAGTTAAATTCGATTCTTAAATTTACCGTTGAATAATTCCTCTTCCGATTGAACAAGAAGTAGGACGCTATACGGTGCTGCACCGTTCACACACTTAACTCCTTATGTTAACGTTATATTTACGTCACGAGTCAGTAGCTGTACACATTGCAGTCAGATACGATAATAATGCTAAACTATTATAATAATGATATCGCTTTAGAGTGCTACATCAGCTTTTTGTAAAAATTGTATAAAGAAAAATCAACGAATTAAATCTAGTCGACAGTAAATCCCAATATCTGTGGGAGAACCGTTTCAGAGCGTTGCACGGAACGTGAGTGGTAACTGTTCGAAGCGCCCGCACTTTTACTATCATCTATACTAACTTACAATTGAAATGCATTAAAATACTTACGAGTGTAAAAATGAATTTGTATGTACTCACTGGCTCCGCTCTCTGAGCCAGTAAAACTTGATCGTCTATATAAAAAGATAGCACTGGCATTATAGCTGACCAAATACTTTTTAGTCAGAAGAAATACACAGCTGCGAAATGTTTCGTACCATCTAAAGTACAGCACTACTGTGTATCCGAAGGAAATGGTTACATGATTGCTGGGAACACGAATTGATGATAATGGCGGAAACGCTCCTGCAGAGTAAATATTCATTCATATTCGATGAAAGAAACTAATGTAACGATGCTGTGTGGTGATTTGTAGGAATCAAAAGTCCTTCAACTCCCTAAAACTTTAATAGTAATCTCAACTTCCTATTAATCTCACTCAGGTTAATTAGAAAAGTCCATTGCAATTTGGCTATCCCCAAAGTCATTGCTTGCCCACACAAACACACACACACACACAACACACACACACAAACACTGGCTACGGCATCTATTCATTTTCTCAAGTCGTGCAAATTCAGGAAGTTATTTACATTCATGCAAAGCTCCGGCTGACATGCTCCAATCGGTATATTTCAAATCTGCAAAAGCAATTACTCTCTCGAATTTTATTCATCAGACTTACGTCCCGGCTTAGTTAATTGCTTTGGATTATAGTACAGATAGACTATTTTATTCACAGAGAGAGAGAGAGAGATATAAGTAAGTGAAAATACCAGTGAGTGCATTAGATGAGGAGGAGCTCTTTTCGACGAACCAGTACACCACTGTCTAATTTTAGTGCAAACATCGCATTCACAGGGAATTCACTCACTATATAAATACATGCATATAACTAACTACTATATACATATACAACACTTATATGATTTCATTCGCTCCCATCTATTTCCGCACTTTCCAATGCAGTGTGGAGCGATAAGGGCACGTCAAAAGCTGGGACTCTGCAGATATCACGTGAACGTATTAACAGTTAACAACCATCAACCACAATTGAAGAGTGTTCGAAGGCTAAGGAGTTGATACGGTTTGATGGATGAGTATTTATATAGATACAGTTGTATGCTCTCTCACATGCAGTGAGAGTACAGATTTCACTGGAAGCAGACGAAAGCAGATTCTTTGTGTCCAATGTTGGGAACAGGGACTTTCACTGTGCTTTCTCCCTTGCTCGTGCTAAACTCAGCCCCGTGGTTAACAATGACCAAGTACTACCTGGTTGTAACAACAAGGGAGGTCCTACTGACTGATGGTGTGCTGAAGGCTTGGTTGCTGCTGAAAGAAACAAGCTGACCTCTGGAAATTGACTGTGACTGCCCATACCAACAATAAATTGTAAATGTGCTGTACACACAATATATGTACATACCACACACTGAGTTTTAAATTGTGTAACAGTGTTGGACATATATCACCGCCTCTGCACATGTCAGTACGTCATCACGTCTGACGGATATAATAAGCAATTCGATACGAAAAGATCAATATTGCGTGGTGAAAGCTTCGGTTCTCACACCTTCATTATCATGCTAATTGACATTCTCAACCAGCTACACTCCTCCATTCTAATGACCTACTCTGTATTTATGATATTGCTGAATTTGCTGACAGCTACAAAACAACAAATTCGTATTGTTGTTGCAGAAAATCTTTGTACGTATGTATTACTTACAGTTTAAATAAATGTGGGATATACTTCAGATTGATATCAATGGGTTTTTCATATGAAATTTCCTTAGTGAGAAAATCGATATAATGTTTAAGAATTTATGGCTGCAGAGCAATAATATCGTTATAGAAATTCATATGCAAATATCATATGATGTCAAAATATCGAATATCAATGTAATAGGAATTCAAATATGACGAAATTTGATATACATGGTATATTGATATATAAAATATTACCTCTGACAGTGAACTCATGTTTTCTATAGAAACATCTATTTATATCCATAGATATGTCAGATTACACTTTGTACATTCTAAAATACAGCGATTGATCTATTTAACTTTGGTTACAGACACTTTTTTTATGTTAGTCTGAAAATAGTTACATAATTGCTTAAATAATTTAAAAGGTATTATGAAAGCGCCAACGATGGAAACTTTTACATAGATATTTGTGTGTCGATCGTAAAGTTGGAAAGGCTGTGGGCCATATCAATAAATCTCAAAGTATCTACTCCGTGGGCATAGGCGGGAATTATTCTGACTCACAGTAATAGTTGTAACCTCTATGCATTGCAGTAGAGTCGTAAATATTCCTCTGTGTGTCAAATGGAATTTTCCATTTTCCATGATTTCAGTGAGAGAGAGAGAGAGAGAGAGAAAGAAAGAGAGGCGAGACATGGTCTAGTGCCAATGGGCAAAGTCCTCTTTGCAGGCGGAAGGTGGGCATTGTGCTGGTTTGTTTGGTGCCCCTGAGGAGGGAAGGCTGATTGTCTGCCTGAATATACAGATACACAGTCATTTTTAATGGTAGTGTGCAGAGCATTAGTGGTTTTGTTTGGGCAGAGCTCTGAGCAGCATGTTGGCAACGGAGGAACTGCATGTGATCCACAGCATGCAAAAAGAATCCAGCTGAAGAGAATTGTTCCTATGTCATGGGGATGTGAGGTTCAATGCTCAGTGCTTCGGGAAGTTGGCCATTATGCAGAGCACATTCACATTGAAGCTATTAAGCATATGTAGTAGTTAAAGTATATAAATATAATGCTATTATGGTAATGGGAGAGAGCGAGACACAGAGGTTTGCTGCTGCTGCTGCTGCTGCTATCCTATGCTCCTATGTATATAGTACATACATACGTGCGAGTAGATGTAGTTAGTAATAACATGTCTTGGTAGGAACAGTGTTAGGTGAAACTAGTGAAAGAGTAAAAGACAGTGAAGAAAGGCAAATGGGAAGAAAGGATACTACTACAGCTACGAGAGCATGTAGTAGTAGTACGAATAGTAGTAGTGGTTTTAGTAGTAAGTGTACAGGGCAGGTGAGTCCCGCCTGTGTGGATGAAGAGCATAGCTTACTATAAGGTACAGCCCGGGCGCACACAGCAACTTTCCGCTACTACAATGCCAGGCGGGAGAGATACATGACGGCAATTTATTGTGTGCAGGTGGGAAACGAAGTGCTCGCGTAGTCAGATTCAGATGGGACCTCGAGTAGGTGGTAATGGATGGCTCCTGGTACGAACTGCTCTTGTTCAACATCCATACATATTCCTCGTGTTCTCCTCTCGAACATTTCCACTGCCATCCCAATGCACTCCGCTTCCAATTTAAGTCATCCTCCAATATTCGCACACTAGAATCTACCAACTATTATGTGCCTTGTAAATATATAGCAAACTATTACCTGCCTCATTCACTACTTGTATATATGTATATACAAAACACGGATTTTCATTATGTACAGGGTGACCAATCAATCAGGCCACACATTTACTATCTTCGATTGTTTTCGTAGACCATTTTTAAAAGTATTAAAGCTTTAAAAATATGAAGATTTCATGGGAACAGTGTAGTCTGTCTTAATGAAGAGTGGATGTGTTTTGAGAGTTGAGATGTTTTGTGTAGCTTTGGATGGTAGAAAAATGTTGATCACCCTGTATATGTAATAGACTGAACAAATGCAAAAGATATACTTGTATCTCTACAGAGCAAACATATGCATCAAGATTGGACGAATCTGGCTATATCCGGGCACGCAATAACAAATGAGAAGAAATAAGGACGAAACGCGTTGTGTTTGTGTGAAGGATGAGAAAGTGAAGAACAGAGGTCGGAGGAAAGCAAAAGCAACTTCCTTTTGCACTATTCAAACTTTTCCCTGAAAGAGGCACCATAGAGAATGCATAGAGAGTGAGCCTCGTGAGAAAGTCATGTCATAAGGCGGCAGTGGCACACGTATTTTGAATTCCTTGCCTGGCATATCCAAGCAATTCAATCATAGAATAGGTTCACATCAGCATCAGTCAACTTCCAATCCAGGCCAATCCATTCCACCCATCCCATTAAGTCATGCATAGAGAGGGACTTTGTGTATATAAGACTCTGCCTATACACTGTGTTTCATCTGATATTGGTACAGCTAAAATTCGCGCGGCAGGCTGTACAAAAACTGTAATAAGTTTTGTCAGAGACAACCTACTGTTTCCAAATTTTTTGTACA
>JABASC010002595.1:0-16943 GCA_019776185.1 Plutomurus gul | reverse complement strand
GTGTTCAGGTAATGTGTCACATTTGACCTCCATTGGGCAAATCTATAAAATTGAACTACTCAATTTCTGTTAATTTATAGATACATACATAGGTCATACAATTGTTTTAGTTTATAGTTCACCATTTTAATTTGAAAATTTCATTGCAAATGTTCTAACGAAAGACTAACGAAATAATAAATCTCCAAAGTACATATAAATTTATTTCATATGCAGATCTAATTTACAGAAAATGAATTCGTTAATACTTTGATGTTTAGGTAAGTTCCTTAGTCTGAAACTGCAATTGGTTTAATCCACCAAACTGCGAGCACATTTACTTACCTAAATGATTGTACTTGTAACATCGTGTGGAATCGATTCTTCACATCGTTTGGAAATCCTCATGAATTCCACGATTAAATATTCCACAGCTTAACAACATTGCAATTAGTTCCTGCTTCAATTCATTTGCATACAATGCGATTATACATGCTCATAAAAAGTAGCTACATTCATAGTTTAGAAGTTTGAAGGTGATCGTGTACATGTTTTTGCCAAAATTAAAGTCAAACGATATTTATAGAGCTCATTAGACTGTAGAACATGGTCGTTGCAATTTAAAGTTCAAAGTAGACACGTATTGTAATGTTGCGCAATTTGGTGTTATTTGAAAGCAAGAATGAACTTGAGTGAGTTGGGGGAACCTTGATTGGAACATGAAAAGAAAAGTTCGATGGTGAAAGTACGTAATAAAAGTAGCACTCGGGGAGAAAATGCACAAAAGTCTACCAGACTCTTTTGGCGTCTGACTTACGTATAGTGGGTCCCCAATTGACTAACCATTGTACCGAATTATGGAAACTGCCTGACTGCTTTGCATACAAACTACCAAATCCAAACCACATTATTCTATAAAGTATGTTTTTCCTTGGTCTCCACGCTTTGTTTGAGTTCTCGTCTGCACTTGATTTGACTGTACTGTGGCTTCTCTGTATGTACACTCCTCATACACGCATACATATTGAATATTACTACAGATTGTTGGTATTAGCACGCTGTACTATTTTTGGCAACCTTTTTTGTATACTTGATCTGGGGGAAAAATTAGGTAGCTACGAGATCTTTTCTTTGTGCATGCTCGTTGTTGTGGCCTGCTCGTCTGGAATTTTAGCGAGCTCTTAGAGATTGAGAGCCTGCAAGTCGTGCAGGTCATATCGCTCTACAAGTCAACCCAAGCAGAGTTCAAAGGGATTCCTTTGTTTCTCCTACCAACAAAGTTTGAAGATTGTGAAGGATGAAAAGGAGGCCGGAGGCAGAGATCATCTTCTCAGTGCATACAGCATCTTTTGAAGATGAGAATATTTCTGTTTCTTTGCTACTTTTATGTATGTCGCATGGTAGCATTTGTCTTGGTAGAGTAACCTCGAGGGACAGCACAGCGCACAGCACACAACTACTTTTGTGCAGTCTTGGCTTTTTCTTGTTTACATGCGTTCTTACAATATTACAGATACTGTACACACGGAGGAGAGACTCCTCCAGTGCACCCACCCACACAAACTACACTCATCCACCACTATCTCCTTACTAGTACTCGCACAACGAACAATAACACTCGAGCACAGAAAACAAACTAGCTTTCACTATATATTACTTATACATTACACTTGTATGTATATACTGATATATATTTTACTTGTACATATTGAGAGGGAACAAGTGGAAAAAGTTGCAAAAAATATTTAAATCTCACATGTTTGCTTACATGTATCTCTTAGTCTGCTGGATATCCACTGAAGCTTACATGTGTGTACACAGGGTAAGTATGCGAGGGAAAAGTTTCTTACGTTCAGCATCTACATATGTTCCACACTTTATGTAGATTTTGTCCCCAATGCGTTGACACGAACTAAGCTAAACAACAAAAACGTTTACTATTCACTTGTACGTTCAACTAAATATCTCATGGTGCAATTTGAATATTTTCCTAATATTTTGCTTGGTTCCATTTGTTACAACAATATTTTAAACCATGTGCAAATGCTGAGTGACAAAAACGTAGAGACGCGAGCAAATTTATTTCCGTTCTTAATACAAATGGAGTCTTATTGTAAATTTGTTTCGACTGAGATTTCTGTCTGGATACAAATCCTATTTCTGTATGTTTTTCTATGCTGTCAGCTACTTATGTGTATGTACACTACATACTTATCTCCAGCAATAAGTACGTAGTCATGTGCAAAGGTTCATAGATACTTGTTACTTTGTGCCATAAGCTGTACTACTACAGTATGTACGTTTATTGCGCCCTATGTACAACAAATTACTGTCGTATAGTACGCGGACTTTGTGTGCCATGTCATTTAGGTTTGTCTTGTGAGTGCAAAATGATTTATATTCATGTAGCCTCATGAGCTCGGAAAGAGATGGGAAAAATCGTCTTAGAGGGAAGCATAATTTTCTCTTCCTGTCCTCCTGTCCCTGTTCACACACACAAAGTAGATTTCTCCATGCTTGCACTGTCTCTCGTTTGCACATAAAAGCACGGCTGAAGAATCAAGTGACACGAGATGACTTTCCTTTGTGTATTTTCCTCCACTCCTTTTGCTCTGTCCTCTTCTGTCTTGCGAAACATAAATATGAACACAAACGGCCATGTTTCCTTCGTACCACCAACTCTTAGCCAATAGAATGAATACTATAGACAAATGTGATACCGTTCACGTATGTTGTTATGCGCGTTTTGGTTCTTCAAAGAAACTTGTCGGCAAGACTTTGTTTTACTCTGAGGAAAAATGAATAGTGGAGCGTTCCAGCATGCGTGATACACATGCACACTTGTCTATAACAGGGTACTTAACGTTGTATGCAAATTCTTTTGTTGATTTAGCGAGTCATATACGGACAGTACCGCTAACCTTCTAAAATCTAAAACTTAGTATATTAAATAAAGGAAGCGAGTGGGTCGAGTGGGGTATTAACTGAAAGTAGGTGTTGATATTCCTCCTGCTCATCAAACATCCGCTCATTTACAACGGTGAAGTGAACATAAAATAAATGTGGGCTTTTTTATATTACGCAAATTTAAATATCTTTATAGTTCGAATATTTACATACAGTGATCCGTTGTGCATAACGTTAAATACATATTTTTAAACATCATCACTTTGCATGTTTATACGCACGTGTAACTTTATAAAGTAATTTGCAATTCTTTTTACAGTCTGGGATCTCTAGCGTGGGTTCACCCCACTTTCATTATATTGCATCTATAAAAATCTGAGGTAAAAAATCAATGTAACTTCGGTGGAATGAACTTTTTGAATTGCATGGAACGATAATGCCTTCAGGGTTTTGACAGTGAGGAATAGGAATAACACATGTGTGCTTAATTATAAGATAACAAAAATGTATTTAGGCTGCTGTTCATACTGTACTTTACGTGATTCTAATATAAATGTGCAAGTTTCACTGTAGTGATAGTGGAAAAGGAGAAACTATGGATTGGTCTAAACCGATGCAGCAAAAATTTTTTACTGGGTTATACGTAATCTGTATGTGCGAAGGAAAGTTCCACTTTTCCATTTTGGGCTGGACTTTGCGTGTACTCTTCACAAAGCTCCACTGACATTCTCCGCTTACTTATGAGTTCTAGTAGCCTACTAGTACGCAGTACTGGCTACATTGTAATATGAAACTTGTCTGCTGTGGTCGGCCGTCGTAGCGTGTTAAATTTATACTATAAATGAAAAAGACAATGTGATGCTACAGGCTACAGACTCATGATGAAAAACTGTGTCGGTTTCTCTAAAAATAAGAGAACAGAAGCAATTTTGTGGCTTGAGGAATTTGCCAAGACTCATATTATTATTTATACGGACACAATCTTGGCTCGTGCGATCCAGCCACTCACTACTTGGGACGGGACAGTCTTATAACAACGAGACTATACTGGAAGGCTTCCCCGTCCATCTATTCACCATTTCTGGGCTGCTTGCTATGCTGTATTTGTAATAAGTAGTGGACCTAGTTATGATGCTATATTACCATAACTGTTCAACATATCAGCGGCCATACCACAGCATATTACCTTCATAAATATAACCGCCATGCGTGTGTCTTCATGTATACTAAACCGTCTAAATCTAACCAACCAAGACAATTTATTTCTTATAGAAATTAAGTCAGTTGCTATATTGTGACATGGATAGTGACTGTTTCTTGCACAAAGTATCAGTATGGGCATTTTTGTACTACAGCGTTAGGATACTAAAACACATAATATTTATAGATGACCTGCCACGGAAAAGCATGACAGCAGAAAACAAATCAACTCACTGGTCTATTTTTTGCATTAATATATTGTGATTCACCTATTACTATAAAGCTCATATGGACTTGGGGTATAAGTATAGCTAATTCTTCAATTTTGGAAACATTATTACGATTGCAATAAATATTGGTTACAATCCTTCATTTATAAGACGTAGGGTTGATTCTGTTTTACAAGCCAATACTACTAATTATGTTGTCAAATATAAAGGATCAATGCTGAACAACGTTGTAACAATAATAATGATTACGCAGATGATTAATTATGATGACTCTTGCAACGGTGGATTTATCATTAAATTGTAATAACTATGCTTGAATAATACGAAACTATTATATGAATGTGCCAATCTGTCGCTCAAAGGGGTAAAACGAGCTTAAAAATTCGTATCTTGCAGATTTTAAATTTTAAATAAATAAACCTGTTTTGCTGTCCTCAGATATTTACTCGTATGTACATATACCTACATTATTTTCAGGCTTAATTCCTACTAAGCTTTATCCGTTTCTCTCCGGATGAGGCAGAATAGAGCTTCTTTGTAGGTTGAATTCAAAAATGAACAAAATTTATATCAGTTTCTATTTTATAAAACAACAAAAGCAAAGGCTGGAACGACGTCTTCATAGGAAAGCGAAAATTAGTATTAACAAGCAAACACTTAAGAGCTTCAATGAACGTGAATTCTTATTTTGGAGAATTGCCATGCTCTTCGGAATGTTATGTGGACACGCGAAAACAAGGGCAGAGAAGATAAAAGGATAGCAACGTTACAATCAAACGCAAGTTTGCACAAATATTATTTGAAAGGGTAGAATGTTGTGTAACTGGACGGCAGACTGAGAACTAAAGTAAGTAAATACATGTTATTTCTTAAATAACGAAATACAAAATGAGGTAATAAGGTATTTAAAGTGCTTCCCTTTGTGTACATCCACTTTGTGCAGTATATATATAGATCCACTTGCTTTTCAGCTGGATGTGTGAATGTATGTGTGCAGCGATTGTAACAATCTCGGTCCGGACTAAACTATAGGAAGAGGGAGGGAAATATTTTAGTACGGCTTTTGCAATGAGCGCAACCAAAAAGAAACAAAAGATTGAGACGGTGGTTATACATAATATAATAAGTGGGCGTTGCAGCCTCTCTCAGCGTATTAAAGTCAAGACAACGTACTACAAGACTGAAACGCATAAAATTGTATTAAAGGGACGCCCTTACTCATCTCATAAATAACTATGACACATGGTTTTCCTTGTCTCGTTATTTCTTTGGAGTAAGTGGATGTTAGGTGGTCTCCATCTTCTAGGGGTGTGGGAAAGATACCATTTGTGTAAATCTTGAAGGAGAAAATCAACCTTCCTGCAAAATACTTTATCCTTTTACTGCTCTGATACTACAAGACAAAACACACTAGAATCTTTTAAGCAATTAAAGAAAAAGCTTGAAAATTGATATAAGGAAGGGAGAAAACATAAATTTTTCTGCAGGAAAAATGTCAAAGTGGGAAAACAAGTGCACATTCACGTAATAAGGCGCAATACACATGAAAATGAGAAAGATATGAAAATATGACAACTTTTAAGTGCAAATGAGATATTTCTCGCAAGAAGGTATGGAATAGTTTTAAAATTTAAAATCCTAGATGGCTGGATGAGCTTTAAGGAAATCTTAAGATGAGTGACATCTTGTGCGTTGCCTTCATTTTGCATGACGTTACTGTCTGTCTGTTAACTTTTTCCGGATGATATGACTAGGGAGTCTGTGCAAGATTTTACGATGTCGACGTTTCGTTTTACTCTCGTTAAAATTCTAAATATACACGTAGAGTGTGGAGTGTGGAGAAAGGGTTGCGAAGAGAAGGTCGGAGGAAAGAGGAGAGACAGGGATTTCCCTTCTGAATAATATTGTTCCCACGCGTGTGATCTGCCTCGACAGCTTTTCGCACTTTTGTTGCAAATCTTTTCCTTAAGTTAGAAAGGAAAAGTGTAGAATTTATCACTCGCCTTTCCCCTGACTCCCTTCTTGCTCTTTCATCCCGCTATCCCGTTCCAAGTTTTCAGACAGAGAGGACGAAACTTTTTGTCACATTGTCCTGCAATTCTTTCTTCCCCCTTCTCTTTGGGACTTTACTTCAATGCATTCGCTCTTGGATTCGCATAATGTATCACGGTGCTTACATGCATAGACATTTAACGCTTTCCTACGTTATGTATTCCGATTACATCAAAACGTACACTTCGATTAGTCTAAAAGAAAAATTTGAATTCTCCCCCTCTACTTTCAATCTCTACCATTTCAATTTCAATGAATTACATTCTTCATAAACCGTAGTAATTACAATATTACTTTAAAGCATAACAGGTTCACCATGAAATCTCATGATCGTACTTTTTAAGTGTTTAAAGTAAACGTTTGTTGGACACGAATAAATTGAATTGTAAACTAATTTTTCGAAGACGAATGTCCGTGTATGTGGAAACCAAAGGGCATAAATTATTTCTTCTAAAATCCACGCAGGACGATGCGCCATGAATCATTTCCAGCGAAGCCAACATTTTCAACATACAAAGTAGATAGCCAAGTCGTCGAGTAGAAAATGCCAAAAGTAATAATGGTACACATAATGTTAACTGGTTCCATTGGAGACGACAATATACGACAGAGAAAGTCAGCTAGGGAATTCCTCGAAGAACTTCTCTCACTTTCAACTTGCACTTTTACAGTTTCTATACGCTGAGATGCTTCTCTGTATCCTCTAGCCAACTAAATACTCTGTATGTGTACTGCACTGCATAGTCGTTGCAGAGAGAGGAAACCAAGCCAAACCACACCACACCAGCGCCTACCATTGATATCATACTCTGCTCTTCCGAGAGTCCTTTTCAAAGGATTATAATAGAATGACACCAAGAATAAGAGCGCGACTATTCCCTTTCCTCTCTCTTTCTCTCTCTCTCTCACTCAACCAACCACCACTACTTATGAACATAACCCAGAGGCCTACATTCTACAATTATTTAACTCTTCAAACGTAGGCATAGGTTAGGTTGTGATGTAGCATGTCCTACTGCTATTCGCAGTTCAAGGAAAAAGACACCATAGTTCAAATCTACTGGTAGCAGTGTGCTTTTGAAAACCCTTCTTTCACAAGTTCCTTACTTATCTGTGCACTGTTTCTTCCTCTACTTACTTTTAGCAAAGGAGTGACAAAGTAATTTATCACTTGGGAAACTTTGTAGGTCAAACAACAGCAGGAATATATTCAGTGAAAAGAATACAAAATAAAATATGCATATTTCACTGTGCTCTCTGCAGCCACGTACAAATATTTAGTACTATACTATAACTATAGCTTATATGAAACTATATATTTTATGTATTTATATATATTGTGAAAAAGTTACTCTCAAACATGCACATATGTATGTATATATTTACAAAGAAACTCCTACGATCCAACAGAATGGAGAATAGATGGAAATTCACATAAAGAACATAATGAAAGCTCCGTGGAATAAACTACAGAAATCTGTCTAATGAACGAAAGAAAAATGAACTGACTGAACAGAGCTGATTGTGAGAGCTCACTCAGACTCACTGGTGATTGTGGAACAGTGTGGGAGATGTGAATTGAGAGCACAGCGAGTGCGACTGAAATATATATGTACCCTGAATTGGGGGATTGAATAAACGAAAGTGCACTACGAACGAGCAGGCCTCGACAAGACAAGAGAGCTCTTTCGCTGGCAGATGAAAAATGAGGACGTGCCAAGATAAATTTTGCATAATTTTCGACGGATTTGTTTTTTTCTTTGACTATTAGAGTTCTCTGGGTGAATGAGTGAGATTATCATATCATACTAGAATACATTTATTTATATCCAAACTTATACATACTATTCAGAGCTATAATTGAATGTGATATATTATAAACTAGAATACCCTTGTGAGAATAAAACTCATCCCGCAAGCACGCGATATGGATAATACTATCTATATACAGCTAATATATATATTCTTCAAGGAAATTCTTATCTGAGCGCATACGTTTTTCTATCTTCTGCTGCTATACGTGAAAGCTAATTGGAGAAAGTAGAGCAAAGTCTTTGGTTCCCTCCTTACTGTCCTTACTCATCCTTATTAGTACAAATACTCTTCGAATTTATCTCTCTCGCCTCTATTCCTCGTAGGGTTGAATTTGAGTTTTTTGCGAGTCGTATAATTTTCTCGTGTACAAACATAGTTTTGGCACTGTTTATAGACTATGGCGAATAATTTGGACGGAGTACATAAAGAGTCGCTATAGAATTCGAGTGTATAAAGTGCCTGTAACACTATTAGTGCATTATTTTGAATGTAAATGTAATGTAATGGCATTTAATCTAATGGGAGATGAGACTAATTTTTTTAATCTTTTTCTTTGTCCTCGTGCAGGAACCTTTTCGGGGAGAAAGTATCTGTCGGGCAACTATTGGGAACAGTCATTCGCCAAACCTTACTTCGAAAACTCAACCAAGCGAGAAGTAACGACCACTGTTGGACAAACGGCGTATTTGCATTGTAGAGTCCGGAACACCCAAGATAGAGCGGTTAGTGTGAGTATCATACTATTCCCAACAGAACTAATGAACTTCTTTCTCTGTCAACCCTTTCTCTCTCTCTCGATTTCCCTTTCAGCTTTTGCTTATGAATAGCATGTGCAGGTGCTACAATACCATCTGCACACACATTTCACCTCGGTATATTTGCTTTAGTGGCTAATAAACATTTATTAATGGCTTGAACTGCATATAATATTCCTCGTTGCTTTCTAATAAAATAATGTGTTTGATAAGTAAGCCAGGGAGAGAGCTCATTCAGAAAATTGTATGGAATCTACAATTGCTCTAATTAATAGTGGCCACATAAAATCAATACAAATATTGCACTGTATTTAATTAGAATAGACTGCGCCAACCAAATTACACTTATCGCTTTAGAAGTGAATTACTTATAAGAGTAATAGCCAGCAGAGGTCTAGAGAGAAATCATTAATGCATTTCTTATGGTTATTCCTCTCTTGTTGCGGAACAATTTATTTGTCACGATTTCTACGTGCTACGCTTTCCTAAAGGGCCCCAATGAAATTTCCTCTAATTTTATCCACCATTCCCTTGTACTATCGGATTACTTACATATATGATTGTATACCGTTTGGGTTTCCATTCTCGGATTTCTCATTCCCAGCTAAATAATGGCGCCGGTCCCTTTTCCAGCGGAGACCACCTACACAAAGGCATATAACAATTCAGATTTTGTCATTAATGACAGTAATACCGTTTCGCAGCCAATATAATAAAATGTACAGTCGGCTAGCGTGCGCGCTTACCTAAGTAGTTGCATTACCGATAGTAGTGGAAACTATTCTTCTTTGAAACATATCCCTGCATTTTTATCATAATGTCTCTTCTACACTGCCAATAAAGTTTCGCAGGATTACGTTAAGATCACATATCCATACCAAATCATATATTTTCCGGCTCCAAAATTCCAAACAGCCTTTCAGGAAAACGCAGTCGTTGAATTGCGAAAGCCCACTTTTTATATACATATATATAAGTTTGTGAACTATGCAAGAATACTGGGAAATGCCAACTTGAGTACAAATGCAATCTCTCGAAGTATTTCTCCGGTCTGACTATACGATATACTTATATACCATATCGAATACATAAGGTATTTAAGGTAATAAAATTTGTCGTTCTCTCTGATGTGATGTGATACGATTTTCTTTGTTCTTCTGTTGCTGCGTGTTCATTTTGAGGTTAGTTTGTGGGATAGTTGATTTTTAAGGTGAATTTTACGCTGACAGATTACAGTTGATGGTTATTTAATGGGAATTTTATATATTTAGTTCAGTGAATGGTCCAAGATAACTAAATTTTAGTGAAAGCAATGTGGTGGGTTGCAATTTGCAATTTGTTGCACGAGACGATACTCGTTGCTTTTGCAAATATTTAGTAGCAGGATGTTGTTTGCTAAGGTTTTATGTATATATACAAGGATTTTTGTTTTCAAAACGGCCTGATCACTAATCACACCTTTATTTTGCAAATGGCTAGTAAATTAGGATGCCAAGAGACCATTGCGACCAAAATGCAACATTTCACAAAATTCTAAAACCGCGATGCTGTGTGGGTGCAGATGCTGGACGATTTTGTCGGCTTACATTGCACCATCTAAAAAATATTTCTTAAGTTATTTTGAGTTATGACATTTTTATGCAAATCCTCTATAGTGGAACAGTTTGAATAATTTTATTACCTCTATACTTTATAGAATCAATTCGTTTGATTTAATACTTTCCTTTAAAGCCGACCAATCGTTAAATGTGATAAATAGGAATTCATTTATATTTTAGTTAAGATACAGCTGTAACAAAGCATCAGTAAAGAACTTCTGAAGTGCATATATAAAATACATGTACCATGGTTTGGTAGCAATCTGACTAATCCAAATGGTCGAAATAAATAACACGATTCCTAAAAATGAATGAATAAAGTATGGACATGCAAGATTGATATTTGATATAAACTGAAAAATACCAACATCTTTCCCCCATGGGGAAGTCCGATCAAATATAAAAAGACAGGGCGGTGGCGGTTTGGTCAGTAATAAACAATAAAAATTAATTTTAAATGCATCCATTTCTGAAAGCTGGGCCAAAGAAGATTACCAGACAAGGATGCAAGAAAAGAAAATCAACAGTGCTTACAGATACCGTTGAAGGCAACAAAATTAATGAAGAGAAGTCAGTATTGCAGCGAAAAAGAGTAAGATAATTGCGGCGACCAAACCAAAGAAGAAGTAAACGGCCAAACTAATTCAAATCACCCGGTCAAAAAGGGAATGTAAAGAGTAAAAATGTAGTAAAGTCTTGAAACTTTAAAAGTGGAATTATCTCTACCTACTCCTTTATGACCAAACCGGTGATATCGGTTTGGTCAAAAAAGTACTTTTAAAATACAATCTGTTACTACGAAATTACAGCATAAATTAATTAGAGACATTAATTAATTTTGTCCCTAAAACCCTAATGAATACGATCCACATATGTAATAAAATAACTTAATATCTTATGCTTTAATTATGAAAATTATTTAAACTCAAAGTGACCAAACCGACACCACTCTCCCCTACTCGATAGTTAATTCTCATTTCCTGCTCATGCATTCTACATAATTCTAACCTAAGAAATTCAGGTAGTAATTAATACTTTGCTTTTTATTAACATTAGCAGATACGAGTTGATAACGCTGTATGATTGTTATTCTGAGCTATAAAAATGTGCACTCATTCTAAATCTAATATGGTGACTGAATTTAGACTGAGTCAAGGCTTAGTTTCAACGAGTAGGCACTAAAAATCTTGCTGCACGACATGGTGATGTTATTTTTGCATTTTAATTAATGCAAATCTTTCATATTTAGTAACAACTATCTAGAATCTAAGTAATCTTTCGTGTACGCAAACATCAAGCAAGCACCAAATGGATTCCTACTGTTAAAACAATATTAAATTAAGTGGACGGACTTTGGAATTTGTTTTCAAAGCCAATAGGTAAACAAGTCATAACAATAGTAGTATAGTGACACGAAATACACGACTTTGTCCTTAAAATCGGTATTATAGATTATAGATACTGTTACAAGTTGTATACATATGCAGTGCAAAGAAAAGAAGGCTAAAACTATTCTAACTAAAGTCACGCGTAATTTATATAATGCTGTGTGTCAACAAATACAAAACTATAAGCTCTATCGTGCAACACAAAGTTTAGTGAATAGAAAATGCCAGTTGATTAACGCGGCTGAATTGTCGGCATCGTGCACCAGAGAATGTATCGTATCAGAAACAAAACTATAAATAGACAACAGTCAGGCATCAGGCATAATATAAAAGTGTCTATCAGACGAGACAAACAAGTCATTTTGTAGAAGAAAGCGGGTAAGTGGCGAGACAAGGAGCAATATAGAAAATTCATTACAACAGCCCTATCCTAATTAATTGGATAAACTTTGAACATTTCAACGTTGAGGCTTCTCTTTTCCATCAATGGGAACTTTTAATGAAGGCGTAGACTTAAAAAATCCACGGGTAAACAACCCCAAAATAGTTCTCTAAAAATTGAATGGCTCTTACAATTTTTTCGCTTCTGTCTGTACGTGTTGTCGTTTTAAATGACTTTAGAAGTTGGAACACACTTTGCCTTGTACCCTATGGTATTATGTACTAGGGTAAATTTAATATTTTATTGGTGAAATGTCAGTATTCATGAAGAACGTCGATTAAAGGACCATTGAATAAAAGTCAACGCATGCAGATGAAGGTTTCCCAATTGCTGAAAGAGTGATAACAGTAGTGAACTGCAATGGGAACTTTTACTCGGCTACTTAAAGCTAACTTATGAATACTTTGAAACATCCGTTGATTTCTACATAAAAGTCATAGCGGATTTTATGTTCTCTTGATGACTTTGACAAGCCATGCACAATCGCATTAGCAGTTAGACTACGATTTTAAGCACATTACATTGCGCACTAGACTCAAACTGAAAAGCAAGCAGTAAGCAGATAAATGATTATGACACAATGTCACGACAAGTTCCAACTCAACTCTCCCGTAGTAAATAGTACACTATATGGAATTGTTTTGAAGGTTCATTATAAGCTCGCCTCCATTAGGCCGACCTTGTTGATTTTCCCTAAAGAGAGCATCCAAATATTCAACACTTTGTTCTCCCTAAACAATCACCAGTTACCTACTTTATTGTATCTGGTCACACAGTAGTACCTATTCGTATGTAGTCATGATGTGCATCAAATTGTTCATGGTCGCGCTTCTTTTAATTACCACTTCTAATGGTTTATTGAACTATTAAATGAATGAAATGACATTCATAAAAGAGAGACTATTTTGCTGGATTTTTTTGTTTCGAGCCCCGAACTTTTGCCATTATCACAAAGTAGAGAACTAAAAGGGAAAGTAGGGAAAACACATTCAAGTAGGAGTGAAGAGAAATTGTGTGAATGTTGAGAAATCCCTAAAAGTAAAATCGGTTTAACCTTCATTAGAAATTTATTCGTATCCTCTGGAGAAGGATGAATGTCTTCTAAGGGTAAAATTCAATGCAAACGACTCACTAGGACGATATAACTTTCCTCTCGCCCCCGAGACACGTGTTCTATGCTCCTCAAACTTTTATTCTATCTGTGTGTTGGAAATTTTTATTGGATTCATGACGATAAAATCTTGCGAAGGAATCCTGCGTTCTGTTGTGTAATTTTGATGCTCAAAGGTAGAGAGCTGCTGCTTGCCGCTGCTGCTTCTGTGCTAACCGCACAATATGGAGAAACCCGCTTGCTATAATCATAATCTGTATAGTAGGCACTTTAAGCTGTTGGTAGTTTAGCAGACAGACGAATGTAGTATCTTTTTATCCAATATAGGTAGGGGCATAAATTCTGTGTGCGGTGACTACGTACTTGTAGGTAGGTACTATACGCCCGAATGTTTATGGGCAGCATCTTTCCCTTTAGTATCCCCCATTAGGTTATTATGACTAAATCCACCAATTTGGTCTGTGCATTTGTTTGCGCAAAGTGTCGGGGTAAGAAAAACTAATTTCTCGACATGTTTATCGCCACGCACTTCCCTCATTTATCCAAATTCATAATGATCCTGCTTTTCCCTTCCCCTGCCTGCTTAACGTCAAATCGTTTCACTACCTTCTTATTAGAGTACAATGTGCGTGTGCATACCTAAGATACTTGCCTGCTGATATTTAGGTCTTAACTGGTCTCCCTCGTGTCAGCATTTAGCTATGATGTGCGTACACACAACTGCTATTCTCCAGTTAATTCCATCTGCATGGTGGCTTTTGTGTACATAATAGAAGTGAATGAGAGTCTCTGGCGACTGCTGTTAGTGCTTTACGAGAGAATACATTTTGATTGGATAGAGGTATATCTCACAGTGAGTGGGCGTGCGGGAAGTGCGAGATGACCCGACTGTATTTATTTGACAGACTAATTTCGCAGTGAAAACCAACTTCTTGTTCTCGCATGCATGGAGACGGCTCTTAATTCGTAACAGGCTTTTTAGTAGACGGATGAGGCAGCCAATATTCTTCCTGGTCAACAAACACGTGGCACATTTTCATTATAATAAGCTCTCTTTGGCGTCCTGACCGGTTTCGGATGACTAACCAGTTCTCTGACCCGAACGTAATTGGTAGTAACATTTCTATCGCCCTATTTTTCAACAAAATTGTTTAGGCAGTTAGTTCGAGGATATTCGTCGTTAGCTCGCACTTCCTGGTTTGTTCATATTATAATTTAGTACTCTTGGACAACAATGACAGCGTTAACCCATAAGAACTAACACTTAGTATGTGGACTAAAGGTTTTTAAATACTTTGCCTGACCTCACATGATTGGATGCAGTTAAAAGCAAATGCACAATTTTTCAACGCGCCATGCAAAGCGACAATAATTGGGTTTAAAATTACACCGTTTACGTTAAGATTAAAGGAGCATTGTTTAACTAGGTTATTATGGAAAGATGAACAAGCAAATGTTCATTTTAGTTTAGACTGTTTTAGCGTGGTGTTAATTACTACTGTTTCGAAGTTTAAGAGCTTTTGGCTATGCTACTTCTACTCAAGCAAACTACATAAGGCATTAATGAAAATTAATATGAACTGTAAAGTTATAACTAAGTATAATCGTGTAGAGTCAAATATTAAAACGTGTAGAGTCTTAAAATGTAATTTTTCTCTTATATAATTACGGCGATATTGTGTATACATTGTAGTGTGAGTACGAGGAACTCGTCTCGTGTTTTATTATGCGTGGTGAGTGGTGCTTACGAGCAACTAACTGAAGAAGCGGTTGCCACAGGTATTATTTGCTATAAGATAGAATTGTGGAGAAGCAGAATAAAAGTAGATTAAAATTGTTACTGCGAAGTGCTACAATGCCATAAAAGTGTACTTACGATGACGTAAAAAGGAACTGCACATATAAGAGAAGATAATGGAATGCAAACACTAACCCACCCACATTTACGTGCACACTTGTTAGTCCTAAATGCATTACTATTACAACTACTTCTATGCATCCAAAAGCCGCTGCTGTACTATTCTATCGAGTACCACAGAGAGACATTTTGATAAAAACTGTACAAGATGTGGCAATGGTGTTTGTGTGTCCGCGTGAGTTCTGACGTTTGAAACTTGACATGAGTTGGCTGTTTGGCAGTGCGCTTTTAATGGTTATGGGCGTCATAATGGTAATAATAGTGTAGAGAGATGAAGTGGGAAGGGGTGAAAATTAAGGAGTTTTCCTAAGTGGCAATCCAGGAAAATCTCAAGTCGTGCTCATAATGTTACGCACACACTTGTGAGTACGTTACGTCCTGTGAGTACTTTAGTACCCAGTACCCGATCAAGTGACGTGTACCGTGCTCATGGACCTATTCAAAGTTTATCATTTTAACCCCACCAAGGGGTTTTGGGGTCGGTATTTTATACACACACTTGCATTTGTCAAAGTTTCTCTTACAGAAGAGTGAAAATCAAAACCCACAATTTTAGTTCCCTGATGACAAATTCCCTTATACATTATTACTATTTCTTGAGAACTAACAATGACGGTAATGGAAAAGAAAGTTTCAGAAGAAGGAGGGATGTCATGTGATGCATTTATGTGTAGAGGTAAAGAATAGAGTAGTGTGAAGCGAAGTGAAATGTGATATTATTATAAGAATGAAACTTAAGCTAAAAATAGACTATTGAAGGGAGGGAGTGAATAGGAACAGCGAGTGTAACGGAGCTGCTGAAGTTGATTTTAGGGAGCGTCGAAGTGTGCGTACAAGTGCACAGAAATAATAGAAAATGAAAGAGACTTACATGTTAGTGTCGAATATCTTTATGTACGTACACCATTGAAAGAGATTTAAAAGAAATTCTTCTCCTGCTGCACTGAAACACATTTTGCACCACCAGTAGATAAAGAGTGACGTGAGATTTTTAAAGATTTCACCAGTAATCCATCATTTTGAAATGGCTTAAGCTTTCTCTCTCTTCTTCCCACTTATTTCTTTCCCACTCACCATCCTTTCTTTTCTTTAAACCTGCAGTAGAAAGCGGCGGCAGTTTATTCTACGGATTTAGTGCTCAATGCATTTATGCTGTAGCTTTCATAATACAGGACTCGACGTATGAGACAAAACAGAGTTGCGATTGTGAGTGAGCAGTGCGTGGAGAAAGCATTGCAGATGACTGCTCATTCATTACGTTATTTCCCTCTCTTATTCACGCTCTCTCCTGATCGACTCGTCAGAAAACACTTTTGTAGTGTTTTCATTATTTCGCTCTATTGACTCGTTTCCTCCATTCACGACTTGTGAGTAGTGATCGGACCATTTCATTTATAAATGAAATTTTCATTTCATTTCATTCCATTTCATTTCATTTCATTTCATTTACCGAAAAAAAATGAAATGAAATGAAATGAAAATATTTCGAAATGAAATGAAATGGAAGATTTGGAAAAATGAAATGAAAAAATGAAATGAAACTATGAA
>JABASC010002594.1:0-16953 GCA_019776185.1 Plutomurus gul | reverse complement strand
TTTACGAACCACGATTCGAACCTAGACCCTTGTGGACTACGATTAGACTACGTAGCCACTAGTCCAGGAGTCCCTGTCAACCTGAAAGCAAACTTGTACTGCAATTTGTATAGTAAATGTATGTACACAGTAATATTTAAAACGAAGAAAAAAATTAAAAAGGATCCGTTGAAAAAACTAACATTTAAAGGAAAAAAGGTTTTCACTTGTTAATTTTAAAATCTATGTGCTGTTATTGAAAGATTGCTCTTTTGTTCCCTGCATGAACATTGTGCAGGCGCATCCACCTTCACATGAATTCACAATATACTTATAATTTTCAATGCAATTTCGTGCGGAGAACGTTATGTACACTGATTTATGTGATCGACTAAAACAAAAAGGAAATGTACGCATGCATAGCTAATATAGACTCACTCCTAAAATTGAGTGAAATGGTGCGGCAGGTGGACAGGTGAGCGTTAAAATATGTGGGATTGTAGTGCAAGTAGCAAATGACTACAAATCGAAGAGGCATTTAAGCGAAAGGGAATCTTTGATTGCATTAAATATGTGACAAGACGCTTAGGGTGAGCTCACGACAACTCACATTCCATTTCGATTCGTGGAAAAATTTATCTCTGCCGCTAATGTCAGGATATCGATGCGACGGCGGCTGGCGAGTCAGACCTTTTTTACGTTGATTATGCATCGTGCATTATGCAGTGCAAGTGCACGGAATGCTATTACATTTATATTAACAATACAATAACTCGCATTGACAATTGCAAACTTTTCTGTCGTTTTGAAATTAGTTCCAATATGTTAATCATTAGTGGTTTCGAAACAACTGTGCTTTATTTGCTTACCTTGTAAAGTTTTGCTATTTTGTGATAAATTATTACTACTTTGAGAAACAGATCACCTTTGGTTTTTCTAAATGAAAGAGGGTGTTTCAGCGTTTTACATTTAAATTTTCCCTGTAGACTGAATCGATTCCAAGGGGGACTTAATGTAAATTATATGACAAAAGAATATTTCGGCCGAAGGTCCAAAAATTCGCTATTCTTATTATTACTACATATATTCTTTCTTACGTAGCCATTATGACAAGTTTTTTTAACAAAAAAATTACGAGGAAAAATATTTTACACAAGTTTACACTTTACACACGTTTAAGAGTAAACAGAGCTAAGTAGATCGGCTAAATGTATCATAAATACGCCGGAAAAGGACAGCAAACAACAAGTGCGCGTACAGTGTGTTATTATTATTGTCAAAAGAGGGCTACTGTTGAAGAAAATTGTATTATTCCGCTGTTGGACATTTTGAAACCTTTTCATTTTGTCTTCATTCAAAGTAATAATAACAAATGATACAAAGTTAAGTAATAAGTCGGTCAACATCAGCAATTTGGTTAACCAATTTATTCTCACCAAATCCATGTCAGGTCATCGCTAGACTTTATACTCTGTACACATTCTTCAAAAATACTACGACTCCAAAAAAAATCGTAAACTCTCTCAAGCACAAAATGTATTTACCGTAGCTGTAAATTTTGGGGTGTATCCTTGTACGTATATGTAGTATGTTATTTGTACGTAGACAGAGAGGGAATGGGAATAGAGGATAATCCCGTTCAGATAGAAATCATGACCTATGATGGAAAACGTTTCGAACTTCATCAGTCTGTCGCGACGACTTCTTTGACCAATTTAAGTTGCTTTTGGTGGCTGGCTCGCTCGCTCTCTGTGTGTGCGTTTGTGCCGCTCTTTCTGCGGATCGACTCTCATCACTTACTGCTATTACAAAAACAAAAGGAGAAAGAAGATACATAATTCTTGAATGAGGCTCTCCCCTCTTGTTAACGGACTTGTATTACGTAATAATATATAAGTATAGGTATTAATGTGAATCTTGTATTGTATAGATTTTTTGTCTTGACAGACTGAGAGACAGAAGATTATTAGTATTTATCTATTGATAAATAAATTCTTCTTAGCTTTGACTACCCTAGCTTATCTCATTTATACGCATGCATGTGCACATGGTCAGGTCACCATTACGTCGGGTATGTACTTACGTGGCAGGTATGTGCACTTATTGTTAGGGTTTAAGGTGGACACTTTTCCCACTGGGAAAATCGGAAATGGCAAATAATAGGTGAGAAGACTTGACTTGGAATTCCCACTTTTTCTCACTTGGAAAATGAGAAATAACAAATAATAAATGGGGGAATATCTATGGGAAAAGCAAACAAGTGGGACAATTGAAAATTCCTCCACTGGGAAATAATAATTGGGAAAATTTGAACTTTCCCTGGGAGATTCCTAATTTTCCAACTAGGAAAATTGGAAACATGAAATAATAACTGGGAAAATTTGCAATTTCCACTTGTCTCCATCCCAAAATGAACTAAGGTGGGAAAATTGTAAACACTGTTAATTCTGAACCGTGTAAGTGCAGGTTAAAAGCTCAATAATAATACTACGGTGGTGTTGTGTATAAGGTGCGGTCTTTTGCTGACAAGAACACGTGCACCGCAGGATACACACACCAGTAGACATGCCACATTTTTTCTATATCGGTAAATTCTCTCTCCGTGGGCCAGCAGCTATAGTAAACGCGTACTCTCACTATACACTCGTCGTCGTGTACGGCTGAAAATGTTGATGATGACAAGACAGACACATGAACAAACGTGCCTATCTCAAGGAAATTGCATAAAATTAATGCATGTATAGGATTATATTCATAAATATTCAGCAGTTGCATATATACATCTTTCGGGTATTAAAACAACAGCACTGGGGCATTTACGTTCAATGTGGCTCACGCTTTTACAGTCTTGCTGCTTACAAGGTGAAGTGCGAACAAAATGGGAATAATATATCGATCTTTCATAAGATATGATTTTCCAAGGACCTGTAACATGCTAATGTGAGCAAAGTCTTGTTAATTTATTTTATTTCGTGAAGAATTCATTTGGTTTGAAAAGGTTCATCCTGATATCAGTTAAGAGTTGACAGTATTCATTAATTTCCATATTTTCTAATCGTTTCATATTTGCCCACCAAATACGGGGCAGAATGCTAACAAAATTGCGGATTTTGCCCATAGCCCACAACGACATCAATTTAAAAAACATGTGTCCACTGGACAGCTTCTTTTAAACTTTTACCAACTGGGCAGCATTTTTTTAAAAGAACAACGCCCATCGGATAACATTTGTAAAAGTTTTTACCACTGGACAGAAATTTTTCAACAATTTTGCCAATCTCCCGCCGTCCACACCAATTGCCCAATGGTTAGCTGAACACTGTTCGTAGATTCCATCGCATGTTATTAGTAATGAGAATAGTTGCATGCAAAAATATTTGTATAAATTTGTTAGTGTGTGCAGGGAAGGATAATAATGAGGATGGGTGCTGGTTGAATTTGACGATGACCAAGAAGAGCAGTCAACTGGTCCCAGTGCACACCTACACGAAGGTATTTAGCTTGACAAGTAAATATTATTATTACAGGGAAATTTTGACGTTTTAGGGAAGGTCATGCTGTGCATGATATAACATCTACTTGTTCAGCTCCTTTTTTGCAAACACTTTAAGCGGTCACGTAAGTAAATAAAAGAACAGCGAAAAATGAGAAACATTGAATATGCACTTTGTAGACTATAATTAGTAATAATAATGCTCGTAGCTAAACTGAACAACACAATCGTGCACTACAGATTTTCTTCACCTCGTAATATTCCGTCTTCTGGTTAACTGAAACAAATCAAGTTTGCAAAACCTTTTGGTATGAAATTAAATGACTGTGCGTCGTAGCACAGCACAACATGCAGTCAGTCGGATGTCATTGAGTCTGGAAACACGAAATTTCACTGTTGAATCTGCTTAATATTTCTAATATTTTCTGAGAGTATTTTGAAATATCCAACGTCTTTAAAATAGCCGGGAATGAATTTCCTGCATTGAGGTGTATTACTTATTTAAAAGGGCTAATGAAAGCGTTTCCTCAAGTTTTCTCATAGATTTCAAATTTGAGAGCTCTTGAAGTACCAAGATCCATGATTCCATAAAAGTCTTATGTCAATAATTTTTTACATAAATCTTCATCTACATCTTCACATTAACTAATCTTTACATTTTATTAAAAAATACCAAAATTTTAGAATATTAATTTAATATTTTGTGATTTTAAGCAAATATACATACATTTTATGCGTTTACTGCTATTCGCCACTAGTTATCAATACATGAGCATTCCAGATATTTTGACAGCGCCCAAATATGGAATTTTTTCATCTGAAACTGTATAAATATGTTTAAGATTTGTAACTATGTATTACATCTAAAAGTTATGGGTGCTTTCTTAAACCTTTACAAAATTACGTGAAATCTTTACGTAATTTTTCAATATTCCACAATTTTCATGAAACTAACTTATTTTAATTTAAGCCGTTTTCCAAAATATATTAATGAATGTTTATAGATTATACTTCCAGTTCTACTTCTATGTCTTCACCACCACCACCTCATTGCGAGTAAACAAAATTACTGAATGAGTGCAGAACAATTATTAATTCACTGATTGGCATTCAGAAAGAAAAATTGTGATCTCAAAGCCGAATCTCGTACAAAGAAGTCAAAGGGGAAAATGTACTATCCAGTAAAGTAAGAACAGAATACTTCATGTATAGAAATATGAAGGAATTGGTGGTTACATGGAATTCTGCTGTACAAGTGCTACTTTTTAAACACGTTTATTGCAAATCGCAGCAGAGGTGACTAAACAGAAATTGAACGAGCATGCGATGCACAAGGAGGGAGTAACGTTTCTCGATTTATTTGCTTGTTTCTTCTCTGTGTACACGACATGATACAGAAGGATGAACTACGTACAGACAGACTTTAATATTTTATGTGTAATATATCCGCTTGCTTTTGCATTGATGAGTTGTATAACATAATTGAAAGAAAGACAGCTTCTGCTGCTGCTGCAATACTTTTTCATGTCTCTTCTGGTTTGTGTGCACTGAATTCATTGAGCTGCAAGAGAAAATGCAATGTGAAATTATAAATTGAACCCCTGGAGGTGCAGCCAAACGCTTCAACCATAATTCCACCTGCAATGTACGTGTTAAAAACATCTCCCAATGAATTGTACTTTTATGTTCAGACAATACAGTAACACGAAGAAAAAGCAATTCAAAATTTTTCACAACAATCTAATATTTCTTGGATTAAAGGTTCTGAAAGGTGGTAATATTTAAAAATGGAATTAAAATAGAAATATTAAAAAGCATGAAATAATTGTTGGAAAGTCTAAAATAATTAAAAAGGAGATATTGAATTCAAATTTCAATACTCGAATGAATAGCTACAAATTATTTATTTGACAATTTACAGAAATTGTGCAAATATGTGTATTTACAAGTAGAGAATTGATTTACAAAACCTGGTAAAAACAAATTTTAAAATGTGGTTCAAACAAATAAAATTTCTGTGCGGGATTGAACGGAAATTTATTTAACAGAAATTATGCATGATAATATTGCTGTCGTGCTCATTACAATTACAACTAACATATTTACTGTTCTATTGAAGAAAAGGCATATGGTCACGTTAATATTAAATAAATAACAATGGCAAATTAATGCAATGTTAAAGCGCGCACAAACAAATCATTTTATTATTAGGATGCACATGGGAACTTTTTTTATCCTGTTCGTTGTTTTACTTTAAATGCAACTGATTTGACTCACTGTGTTTATCTACCATACGATATCTACTATTCGAAGTCATCACGTCGTCTCACACAATTAACAATAGGAACGTGCCAATTGCTCATTGACACTAATTATTTTAACGGTTCTAACTACCAGACCTCGCTTAATATATATGACCTGCTTGGTGCATGACGATAATGAAAAGTTTTCTAATTAAAGAATTGTAATTGGAACTTCCCTCCACACTATTATTCATTTCCATATATGAAATTATTATGCATTATTATGTATTATTTATTATTCAATTACATTTGCACTGGTAATTAAACTTGTAGAATCGTTTTGTTACGGTTAGGTTATATTATTATAGAATCTTGAAAGCAATCGTCGTAAATCTATTTTCCGTTTATGCTGCCTGATTTGTAATGCTAAACTTTAGGTAATTAAATATTTATTACATAGGCGATATCCAGAGAACAGAATTGTTATGATCTGCTACATTAGGTACATATATAATGAGGTTTGGTGGAATTTTTACTTCCATTAGAGATCTACTATCTTTTTATCAAAACATCGGGGTTTGTTTCTGTATACGACAATTTTATAGTGGAAACAGGTTAATGAGTCTACGTGCAAACACCAAACTGGCAATCGGACGGGTACAAAAGGTGGAATTTCATAAAAATCCAGCCGAGTGTACATAAAAAGTAGTCCGATCAGATAATTTCATCTGTGCAGATCTTTATCATCAACATCATTCAAAGGCCGAACCATTTATGACGGTGACCTTCCCAGAATACCTTTGTAATTAATTAAATATTCTAAAAATGTGATTCTCTAACAATCACACAATATAAATAATTTTTGTAATACCACTATTCACAGACTAAAGAATGTGATGAATGATTTAAAAAATAAATCTGTTCATTAATTTGTAAATAATATTTTTATGGATGGGCTACCCGCTCTCCAAAAAATTTCTAAACACACGAATAATAATGTAATACAACTTTAAATAGATTCGTCTCTCTTTTCTACAAGTATACATACGCTGGTCGTGGATATTATAAAAAGGTTGACTTATCTCCCAACCAAATCTTAAAAGTTCCACTTTGAATGATTAAATTTGTTCACTCATCTCATTTAGTAAGAAAATGTTATTGGCAACAGACATTGGATTTCGAAGAGGATCTCACTCATGCAATGATACACTCAAACACATTCGTACTTACAAAAGTACAATTACAATAATACCCGTTCACTGACATTTCATCGCGGTCTCCTGTGAAGGCCATCAATTCAAGTTCTCTTTAAATGCACGACAATTTTTAGTGAGTGTTGTTTCTTGTGGTGCTTGGCCCGCGCGAGTGAAAAGTTGAAACGTTCTTCGAACGGGCAAGCCAAATAGAATTCCTCTTAGTGAGTGAGGTCTGTGTTGTCAATTCTTATAGTTGATAGTAATTCGTTTTGTTGCAACATAAAAATGAATTCTGACTGCACCAGTAGTAGAAATGTATATTTTATAGCTCCAAGACTGTTTGTATAGGAAAACCAGTCAACAATTCGAGAATTTGAGCCTTTAATGGATGAATTTCCTTTGGAAACTAGTTTAACGATGTTGCGTCCCCAACTGGGCTGACATCAGACAGATTTTAATTGCTAACATCAACTCATCAAATCTTGGCATCAAATGACTGCTCTTATATTCCCAAGTACACACCATACTGTGCGCTCGAGTGCAAACAAACGTGCAATATGCAATTTCAGACTTTTTGTAACGATGAACTAGTATAGTAAAAGTTTTTTGGCGAAAAATTCTCGCCCAGTTCACTAAATGACGGCAAAAACGGAAAGCAGTCGGCAGCATTTAATGACGGTCGTTGTTGTTGCTAATGCACCAAGAACTTGTACTACAGACACCAATAGAATAACTGAGACAATGTTAGTAAGTACATACAAAATAAAAATTGTATGGGTGCTACGTATTATTATTTACGTGCACTACTGAAACAGATTATTACAGTAACAAAATGTATGTATTACAGGTTCAATCTACAACAAGAAGGATATTGTTACCTATTACACCTAAAGGTGCTGACTTCAGTTGTGAACCATTCAGGAACACTGGGAAAAATTCTATACCTGATTACACACATAATATGTTTTGTTAGAAAACATGCATTCTCTGTAAAGTGATACGCATTTATTAGGGAAAATGCACCCACCACCACAGCGAAACCCTACCTCCGGTATTTCCCAAGGAAGGGTTGCAATTTGCAACCCTATTACGTTTGTTGCAACTTTCAATTTGAACAATAAAAGTAGATTATTTTGAAAGAGTGCATTTTATTGAAAATACGGTAAAACATACATATAGAAGATGTTTATTGGTCAGCTACTAATATACGGACCACATGAAAGATTTAAAAAATCCAATCAATAGAAATTAAGCGAACCAATTGTGTCAATTTTGTCACGTTTACATTTAATGAAGAAATTGAAGCTTTTATAGTTTCATTATACCTATACAATTTCTTCATTTATAGGAGTTTGGTGTATTTACAATAAGTAGCGTCAAAGCAAACTCCAGTTCTTGTGTAAGCTTTAGCTACCAACATTTATTTGTCAATGCTAGTGTTACTATTATAGGATCAAATCTCCAAAGACACTGGCTCAAAAATTATACATATCTCCAATTTCATTCTACAAAATTTGGACCACAAATTCGAGCTCGTTTTTTCTCTCTAAATTTTCATTCAACCAACTTTGAAAGGGCAAAGACAATTTTCACGTCATTAGGCAACAAAAATAATTTTTCCAAAGTTCATAATTTTCTGAAATATGCGGCAGAAAAGGTTGCACACAAACAATAGAGTGGGTCTACACTCACAACAACAACAAGTCGCGGATGCACACAGAAGGAAAGCAAAATAATTGAAATACACATTGGGCTCCTCACATTCAGCATAATTAGCTGCTAAACAGAAATCCGTGTGAAAACGGAAGCTAGACGCGAGATAAGATAAGATAAGTTGTTATGCAGTGTGTGTTGTGTGTGACTGAGGACGACCGACAGACCGACAGTCCACTCGTCCCCACTCCTGTCATGTACTACACGAATACAAAAGAACGGAACTCCCGTGAACTTTTGTGCCAGTGAACTCTAGCCTTTTTCTAACTCATCTACTTATTGCTTACTATTGTACATACACACTGTACACACATTGAAACTGATACTCTGATGATGATAATGGAGTTACCGAGTTAAACTTGTCACTCTGCTGCTGCTGCTCTTCACATTCTCCCTAACACATAAGCACACATCATTCAAATGAAAAACAAGTGCGACTGCTGAGAGACTTAAGTTGAAAGAATGACAGCAGAAGAGAATGTGACGGGTGTGTGTGCACCACTTGAAAATAAATTCTTCACTATCTCGTTCAAGCCTCTCAATGTGTTTCCTTCTTATCCCCGCCAACTAGTAATTCCTTTACTGTGTCATTAAGAAGACTTTATGATGTTGCACTCTTTCTTCAGTTTCCCCCTGAGCAGCATTTCTTTAGTGCTCAGTGCAATGGTGTAAGAATTACTACTGCCGATAGGATACCGATACAAAGACTATTACTAATATGCTTCTCTGTCATTGTTCGCAATTAGTACTATAAAATTCTTATGTCATCAAAGGCTTGAAGCTAAACACTTTTACTGTGATGGTAGAAGAGTTTAACAAATTCTGTGTATTACCTCACGGATCACACGCAGCCAATTCTTGTTGTAAAATTATGAACGAAAAATTGTAAAAGTGGAGTCACATATTTTAATTACACGCTCCCAATCATTTTTCAATTCTTACAGATATTTCATTAATAATAAGCACAATAGATGAATTGTTCAGTTGGTACATCCGAAACCTCAATGACTAAAGGGGAGATTAGTATTACAATTTGATTCTGTTTCATAAATGCCGTAAGAAAAGAATTGCTTTTATTTTCTATAATATGTGTGACTAATCTCTAATCACCTTCTCTATACGAATAGGAAGAAGTGTGCATAATGCGAAATCGAATGGAAGAAGAATCGAACAAAAGGGAAAATATTTTCCAATACCTCGCAATTATTACATAACTGCGTCTAACACCCCATGCACTTAAATACCAGTACCTAAAGCACAAAGATATTCTAGTTGATTGCATATGCAAAAAAATACAATAATAATACTGAAAGTGAAAGACACATGAAAAACGTCGATGTGGTGATATTACTAAGTTGTTTTAATCAAACAGGTTTTCATATTCAATGAATGTATGTATGGACAGAAACGAACCGAATTCAATTCAAGCATTTCTTCGCAACGGTGTTAACAGACTGATAAGGAAAAGTAAGGCTCCGCAATAATAATAATGCGCTCTAATAAAAAAAATGGCAAAGCCAATCACCACCACCACAAAACAGCATAGCGATAACAGCGCACCAGCAGCCCAGAAGAGAAGAATAGAATTTTCGCACAAATTTCCCTTTTCTATACAAACAGACAGAAGACTGATAGAAGAAGATGCAATGCCCTCTGAGTTCTTTACACTTTCCTATCGGAGGAAATAAAATGAAATTACAAGAAGAGAGGAAAAGTGGTGAATGCAATTCCCCGCCCGTATTCCCTATTGCACACAATTATCTCGGTTGACGTCACGTCAATCAATATATGAAACCTTTTAATGGAGCCAGTCAGTCCTCCCTCCCTCCATTATTTATTCTTCAATTCGCAAAAGGTGTTAGTAATCTTATCAGATTCGCACTCTGCCTATGCTTCTTCGCATATTCATCTTTTTTGCTGCACTTTCTGTCTGTCTGTCTGTGTAGAGATGTTCTTTTATCCTTTCATCGTCTGACGGGTAGGTAGCCAGTAGCCTCTAATGGAGAAAACAAGTAAATAACGATTTGTAGTGCATTTTGGACACATTCCAAACTTTCTACACTCATTACTAGGTAGGTAGGACGAAATTACCAGTGTCCAAGATAATTTTCTGATTCTAGTGAATGGACAGCCGAGGCTGTTAACTTCTATTGCTAAAGATAGTAATCTATATGGAGCAAAAAAGCGAATTAAATCATTTTTACGGCAATGAACACGCAGATGATAACAAGATGCAAGAACAAGGGGAGGCAACAGCCTATTAAGTAATACTGTGAACCGACTTTGCGAAATAATATGGTAGCTTTATTCTCTCCAATGCATCGCTACTGCTCACTACTGATCGTACATTAGTAACTGAATTGCAAATTGATCAGTTTTGCAAGTTGGTTGGTGGTGGCAGTTGCACTGTTTCATACAAACAAGTATGCAAATTGGACAACCTACAGTTTAATCACTGAAAAATTAGAAAAGTCTTTATTGGAAAAATGTTTAGCTACCACAAAAATGCTACACATTGTGTGTGAGAATGCGAGGGTAACGTGCAAGGGTAGATTTTATGTTTCCAGTATTAAATACTTGTACTATTATATTATGATGATAATGAGAAGAAGGCGCTTCGATTTTTATTTAGGTAAATAGACCAACATCTACAACAGAGTCTTCGTGTCACTCAACTCGTAATAAATTAGTTGTCCAATAAGTAAAAGATTTATTGAGAAAACAAATAAGTATACCCGCACAAAATGTCTATTCTCAATTCCTTTAGGAATTATTATTTCGAGGAGATTTTGTGAAAAGCTGTGCATGAGGAAGCTGCTAATGTAACAATGTAAGTGTGTACTAGAAAGCGCACGAGGGATTTCTCAAGTGCAAAAAATGCTCTTTGTGTAGTATTTTACTGAAGAATAATGAACAAGACAAAGATTCTACACGTTAATATACGAGTTAGGAAGAGGATAACAGACAGAGTGGGTGTAACAGCGCAAAATTGGCATAATTTCGACACACACACTCACCTACTACTCCAAAGAGGAGAATTCACGAACGGACACCCTCGTTTTTAAGTAGGTGGGTACATGGAGCTACTATGCTAAATAATATACACGTAATTGTATACTTAAGTGAGTTGGTCCGAAGAACTACACGTTGTGAAAAGATAATTTTGCATTGAATTGAATTTGAATTGAATGGGGAAGAAAAGGAGTAGTAGAACATTTCATTCATGCATCGGGCATGTTGATAATGATGATGAGTAAATTAACGTTGATTCCTGTCTGTAAAATAAGAACATCTGTGGAAAATATGTGGTAGTAGTTAAGTATGTGAAGATAGGTGCTATTAGTGTCATTACGTAAAGTTCTGTGTCATCTTAGACAATGGAATCACTGATATAACTCACAATGCAGCATTAGCTACTAGTGAGAAGAGGAGAGGATGTGTACTAAGTGGTAGATAAAACGACGACTCACACAACAGACACATGGGGGTAAGGAAATGACTACATGAAAAATCTGACGCGAACGGAACAGAAATGTCAATGAAACTAGTTCCCTACATTTTGTACACATTTTGTCGTACATGTGTGCATTACCCTGTGATGATGGATGAGAATTTTACGTCTACTCAATTCTACTTACCTGTATTTTGTAAATAGATCTTTAATATGCATTTAATAGGAGTCTAAAGAATTCCAGCAACAAAATGTATGGTGGACAATGCTTTTGGAATTCCAATGTGAGAAATTGTAACTAGTTACTATGTAGGATTCACAAAAAAATTTAATTTAAAAAAAAGTTTGTCAGTCCAATTTTTTATTTAAAAAATTGTGATATCTCTTTCAATCGTTCAAGCACAAAATGATTACTATGTAGGATTCACAAAAAAATTTAATTTAAAAAAAAGTTTGTCAGTCCAATTTTTTATTTAAAAAATTGTGATATCTCTTTCAATCGTACACGCTCATTCTAAGTTTCTAAGCACAAAATGATTCCAGTACTGTACAGGTTGCTGTGTGTAGAATTCTTTAAAAATTCTCCAGAATTTTGTGTACCCCTAGAAAATAGAAATGGGATACCTTGTGGACAGAATTCTTGTTTTCCTACACTGTACGTCAATTATTGTGCATCACTAACTTCCTTCTATATCTACGGCCGTGCTTGGTTGTGTGTGTTGTGATCGTAGATAAAGTATGGCTGCTGTGTTTGTGCGTTTGTGGAGAAAACGATTGTTGGAGAGTGACGGTACATAAGAAAATAATTTGTCGCTTTTTCATTGACAATCAGTGTTCCGAACAGTTTTGCATACTGACTATATCTTCAGTACAGGGGAAAAAAGCGTAGCTTTGTAGTTTCCGTTTAGGATGTGGTGTTATCTCATGTTGGTAAGTAAGTAGTACTGCGCGCAATGTTTTCTTGCCACTACTAAATCTGCCGAGCTCATCTTTAACGGAAACGTTCTTTTCTTCTTATATGTATGTGTGTGCTATATAGTGCCCAGGTGTGTGACTGTATGCAAATTCTACATAAGAAATACATGTATAGGTTTCTTTAAAATCAGTCTACTTATTTTGCGTATATATCGTAACGCTGGATGGTTTTGGTCACAATTAGACAACCATTATGATCAGTTTTTGTGAAGTCATGAGCGAGCGAGCTAGCGACGAGCGTAGATATTATTGACACATTCAGACTCCATCAGAAGATGTATTCACAGAATGTTTACTCGTAACCAGTAAATCTTTTGCATAAAATAATAATATGGACAAATAGCACAGATTTATGAGCATGAACAATGCGTAGCGCTTAGCCACACATAATAAGACATTTAATGAATGCACGCTTCATAGTTCTGTGCTCATTCAATCCGTGCAATTTAGCCTTCGTCGTATATTTTATGCCTGCTGTCGTGTAACCGGAATCTCTTATTAAAATCTAAACTGCAAATTGTATAACACTAATAAACTAGTGGCATAATTTCTTCTTTTCACCGAGAGAGATGTACAAATTGCAGTGTGGGGGGATCCAGCATCGTAAATTAATTTTATATTGTCGAGCCTCTATGTATCGTGCTTTAATTACATGATAATATTTCCCTAATTACAGTTTGACGCTTGTGAGGAAATCAGGTGACCACATGGTCCAGTTTTAATTTGAAGTCGTGCATTTCTCTTCTCTGTGAGAAGAATGCGCGCTGTCGCTGTCGTGAGTGGTGTGCGTGCACATTGCACAATCATAGTATTCACGATTTTTCAAAAAAAAGAGACCGTTTGTCTAATTTTATATCGAACGTTCGACCCGAAGCTGTTTAATTTCTATATTTGTCGTCGTGTTTCATTGAACAAAATGCGTATTAAAATAAAATGCTAGAATTTTATGTGTATATTTATCTGCTGCTGTGCTCGTGCAAGAGACTAGTTCATTTTATTCCCCGTCCTTTATATAACAGAACTAATAAAATCATATTGTGATAAAATTCCATCGTGTAATATTATTGTACATGTAATACTTTTAAGTTACGATTGCCACTACTGACAAGAGAACTGAATGAATGCAATGTTCAAGAGACGTGAGTGTCGAGTGTGTGTACAATGTGGGAATTTTGCACAATCTTGCTATCAGCAGAGCAGCATACCCTTTTAACCAGCAACAACGTGGAGCAGTCAAGCAAAAGAAAATCTACCTACTCCCAACAGGTAGTTGTAGTAGTTCTTGTTATTTAAACGGAACGTAGGTATATCTTGTGTTTTGAACGTAGCTCGTCTCTGGTGAGTAGGTGAATGGAGAATGAACACAATGCAAAATGTATGTATTTATTGAGGAAAAGGAAGGCTGTCCTCTCCACAACCACGCCACAAAATCCACACAGAGAATCGTTAACCAACATTATGTAGAGTAAACTATAGAAGAGATTTCCATAAGTTCTCCTCGTTTGCGAATCTGAGGACATGTTAGTCGCCAACAAGTCTTTCTGCAGTCAACAGCAATTTTTCTGAAACAGTCACACACAGATGAAAACGTGAGACACAACAACACAAGGCAATAGTATTGCACTTATTAAGAATTACCATCATCAATGATATAGCAAATACATTAATAAGTTACGATTGTTTTCCGTGAACAGTCGCACCCCTGCACATACAACAGAAAAAGACAACCCGTTGCGTTTAATATTTTAAGTGAAGTGCTACATAGATAAGAGCTCCATGACAGGACAACTCAATTTTCCAATCATACTTCAATGTCAGTCTTATTCTTCTTCTTGGGATGTAGACGAGAAAATTTAATGGACAAAGTTCAAGACAAGAAGTGAACGTGTAATAGTGACCATTCCTGTTGTAAAGTAAGAATTAAATTGCACTAGAGGTACATTACAGACATTTTTACACCTGAATTGATTTCAATGTTAATTAACAATTAAACAATAAAAGACAATCACCAACAAACAAAAGATTTTTATTCCGTTGGACGGCGAGGGTAGGGCAATAGGTAAATATGATACTGGTTGTTGTCTTTGTATACAAGAAGAACAAAGTCCATTGTTGTTGGTGACTCGATTACGCAATTGTGAGTTGTTTGTGACATATTTCTTTAAAAAATACGATAAAACCAACAAACAACTGATAAGTGACTGGTGGCTGTCGGTGTGTTCGATTTGAATTTAAAATGTGGCGTCAACTGACACATTTTTAAAAAGATGGGTTGACAAGTTGACAGTTGACAGCCAAAGAAGTAAACAGAACGGAGAAGAATTAAGACTCAGACAAGAAAATTAACTTTGTGTGTCCAAGTGTCTACAACAGTTGAACTTTCAGCAAAATCGCAAAGTACAAGTGTGGAAAAAGGTGTGAGAGAGATATTTTTCTTGTTGGTGGTGGTGGGAATCGTACAGACAGAGAGGGAATCATGCGGAGAGCTGTATATTATGAAAATTTCTTCAGAAAAGAGTCGACCACAATGTTGAGACTGTGTTACATCATCGTAAGATTTTCTTCACGCTGAAAAACAATTCTGATGCTGACGACGACGACGAGTCACTTGAGTGCTTTTGTGACAATTGGTTTTCTCTCTGTGTGCCTTGGCAATGTAGTTAGCAGTAGTTGGTTGTAGTAGTGAATGACACTAACTAATAAAGGAGGACACCATTCAGTGAGCCAGAATTACCTAATAAAAATTTAGTATGAATTTTCAAGTGTGTGGTTTGATTTTAGTGAGAACTGCCTTACCGACAACGTACACATCATAGATGATCAACGTTCCTTTTATTGTGGGAAAGGAAATAACCTGCGACGATCATCGTTAAATTACGTGCGCATCATCATGAATCGTTGTTCTATTGAAGATCCGAATGCAATTGGTGTTGTCAGCGATGCCACACTACCTCGGTGTCATCATAAAAATTCGCGCCTTAATCATATTGATAATGGAAAAAGTACGATTACAAAGGATCGACTGAAATTCGGCAGCGGCCGAAATGGATACGTCGATTACTGTGGCAGGAGTCTAGTCCAAGATTTTGATACAAATCCAAAGGTACGAACTACCATTTACAACAAAGCAACAATGTTACTCTGTGCATCCAGCAGCATCGTTCATAATTTGCCACACACTAAGCTCACAATGGCTCTTTTTGCAACGCGCAACATTTAAAAGCGTGGCTTTTACTCTCTTTACTAAACCTATTTCTTTAAGAATGGAGGGTGAGGTGATCACCGCTCATGACAGCGAGTCTTCGAAATGATCTCAAATGTGAAATATTAAAATGGGGAAGCCACCAAATACCATAATGAATCACAAAACACAGAAATAAATTACTGAATGAGTATTGGTGTGTATTGGTGTGCAAGGTAGAATAATTAGTTTATCGATATATTTCAAAGAAGGTTCTTATCCCATTTTATTGTTTTCATTATTTCGGAAAATACACATCTTTAATCTCTAATCATAAATAAAAAAAATATGCTATGTACATTATTATAGTTGAGGTGTACATACACTTCAACAGTAGACTAACAATTTAGCATTTACATCTAGTTCGAAATGAAGTATTTATATATAAATACAGTAAGCTCAACATATTGCACACTGCACTGATGACAGATTTTCCTGGGCAAATAATATTTTAATTCTAGCTAAAAATGAAACCACGCACAGCGTAAATCAGAACTTTGTACCTTGTGCATGATTAACATTTCATATGAGAGTCTTGTTAAAAAAACAAGCTGTTTAAGAATTATTGAACTCGTGCCGTGTTCGCAATTATAATGTATCGTATCTTGTGAAGGCCGACGTTACGCCGAAATAAAACGAAATGAAAAATTGGATTAACATAC
>JABASC010002593.1:0-16955 GCA_019776185.1 Plutomurus gul | reverse complement strand
CACCCGATCCAACCAAAATCCGATCAATTTTTTCAAACTGACTATTCACAGTTTAATATTGACACTGTAATACTGTTTTCGTGTGAAGACAAATTTAAAAATAATAACTTGGGAAATAATGTTGTCAACTATTAATACCTTTTTACAACCGATTTAAGCGCCGCTGCTGTATAAACTGTGGATGATGAACGATGCCGCAAGTGCACTTTGGTAAATTTTCCCTAAGGTAATAAGACTAGCTGTCAGTGTCAACGATTGTGTTGTCCGCTTTTTATGATTTTCTATGAAAATAAAAGATTAATCGTCACCGGACCAGAAATCAGATCCATTGCCGAATACAAACAAGTTGGTTGAACACTCGCGCTTTTTGCAAGGATGACTCTTAGCTCTCCCTTGAAACGGCTTCTCGCTCATGAGTGACTATATATCGCTGGTTAGTGGACTTGCTTGCTATCAGAGAAATGCTACTTGTGATAACTATCATATCGTTGTCAACTATAATGCCTCCAAACAGCACAAGATGACCAAATTACATGACTCCAATTTACTAACATTGAAAGTTCGAAATTTCAACTATAATTTAATTGTATAGGTGCACATTTCCCTGAAATTACAAATTACTTCCATGCAATTTAATTGTAATTTAATTACATTTTAATTAAATTACATGTAATTTGGCCATGTAATCTATGACCAAATTGCATGACTCCTACTTACCTATTACATTGAAAGTTCGATATTACAATTATTGTAATTTAATTGCATAGGTGCGCATTTCCCTGAAATTACAAATTACTTTCATGTAATTTGGCCATCTATTTCAAACAGCAAATGTAGGTTGAGCTTAGGCAGTGGGCCAGTGGGTAACTATTCATGTTCTTGACAAATCATAATCTCATAAAAAAGGATACATGTTCTATTCTGTCCCTCACTCAACATGGAAAGCAACGTGCCCTTTAAGCTTTAAGTACCCGCTGGGTCAACATGCTTTGCTTATAAATACTGACAGTATTAAACTCTACTTCACAGAGTTCAAGCTTTTCTAGTTGAACTTCTGTGCATTGATTGGAGAGTATGTTGGAGGAAAAGGAAGGGAGTTGGGAGACAATATACACACTGCACTCCTATAACTAATATCCTATATATGCAAGTGAAATGCACTTTGTATGATGCTGAAAATAAATAAGCCAAAGTTTGGCCTCCAACAGAAAGAGTCGTTCTGTGCCTCTCACTCACACTAATTATCACTTTATCCACATTTTCATCATTGATTGTGAAGACATAATTTATATCCGTGCTTCCCATTTTAATATATAAATTGAGGAATTTAATTATAAGTTAAAGCTCTCTCACTTAGCTGTTTCCGTCAGTTTCGTATTGTAATAGTCAGTGTTTGTGCTGGCGGGCTGGCGGGTGAAAGTATCCTGTTGCCGACATTTTTAATCACAAATTCACTCACTAAACACAAGAACAGTTTATTTTCACTTTTCTTCGGACAATTAAAAGATCCGTTGTAACAATAAGCGTACAGTTAATCGCCGACCTCGTCGTTAAAGTGCATTTGTTTGACAATCAAGCATTTTCAATAAAGGTACTTTGTATTATTCGGCGAGCAGTGCCATTTTAGTAGGCAAGTGTTTTGTTAAAATTGTCCATTTGGGGGGGTGAACATTTTAAGCCAAACTGATAGCTAATAACTCATAACGTGCTTCAAAGGGATGGACAAAGCTCACTATCACTACTTGCTCAAGTACGCAATTTTATGGACTTAGTACAAAGAGATGTAAAAGTCGAAGATCTACGCATTAATTATAAGTTCTTAAGTAGGTAATTAAGTTTCCACACAAGTAACCGATTTTATTTGAGTACCTATATTTCGGTTTTGTTTTGACTTTCACCAGAAAATAGAAAATATAACAGAAGATTATTCATTTGAGTGCAAAATTGAAGCTCAACTGAGAAGATAAGATGGGGAGAGAATAAATGGCCTGATTAATTGTAGCATTAATTTACTGTTTGATAGAAAGTATGCTAAATTCGGTTCCAAATGAAAGGCTGCAGATTCACTTTAAAACCCAAATGCTACAAAATTATAACTTAACAGGCCTAAAACAATGCCTGCACCTGCCTGAGAATGGGCGTTTCTGAAAAATATTGTTAGATCCTCCCACTTCATTCCATCTATTTACACCTTTCACAATTTAAATTTTGAATTCTGGGAAGACACGTTCCCCCGGCCCCCCTAAATGCACGCTAGGAGAAAGCATTGTTTCTTAGATTCTGAAATGAATATTCACTTTTGCATGAATTACATAAGAGATTTTTATAAGTGACTGAAGTTTGAAGTATATACATAGAAGGAATTTTCTTGTGGTTGTGACCCTTAAAGTTAATGCCTAAGTGTGGAGAACAGTAGATTCGAAGTTCGGAGAAATGGAACAAAGTATATGTCCAATATATTTTGTGCACAATCCTTTAACATATTTAAACGCAAAAGCAGCCCTTACTTGGTCCTTAATTACTATGTGACGCGTTTATTGAAGAAAAGTAAATTTCTTCTGTTATATTTATCTAACAGAAAGAAGATGCCTTGAAGATGCCAGCAGAAGTTGACAGTGGCAAAATGTCGTGGAAAACAAATTTCTAATTTGTTAAAAAATACATACAAGATGAGTATGAAGGGAGAAGTGGGAAAAATGGACAACAACTGTGTGAACGAATTGGGAGATGAAACAATCGTGGATATGCTTTTGGAAACTTCTGGGTCCAACCTTAGAAATGGAATGACAACTGAGACGGTGACCGTTCTCCACTCTGAACTCTGCGAACAAACAATCCCTTGTAAGTCAATCCCATCCATCCCCTCCAAGACCATCTTCCCTTCCCTCAAATTATTTATAATTGAAATTGCACAAAACCACATGTGAATATCACCAGAGTGAACACTTCAGTAGACTTTCAGCTGGAAAATAAAAAAGCACCCGGCACTATTCTTGGAAAATACAATAAAAATTCATTCTAGAAACTTAATTGTTAGCGTTTCAAAGAGTGTTCAATTTACTTTTTCGCTTTGGTTCCTCGAATTTACGCTTTCGTTGTTTCATGATTATATTATTATATTCATAATCTATGTATCCAACTATCATTCGCCCAATTCACAATTTGGCCATTCTGTCAGTTTGTTCAGGAGCTATTATTTATTGTAGATTAGTGGTGGCCGGTGTCTGTTTTTCATTGTTGTCCACTGGGCATCTCGGGCGGGATTGTGTTTCTAGATCTATCAAAGCTTTCTTGTTTCTATCCTGCCTAGCAAATGTGACATTTACTACGATGCCAACTCTCAAAGAATGGATGCAGTCGTAATTAATGCAACTATACAACAATTTAAAATATGGAATCAGTTCACTTTTTTCTATGGTCACATTGTTCACAGTAAATGACGAAGACAATGGAAATGGTAGCGGAATGACAGTCGACAACGTGTTAGATGGACTGCGTGGCGTTTGCACACCAAGGGAGAATGGCTACCACAATCCGCCCACTTCCACAACAGGGCATCCCCCACCCCCTTTAGCTCCCACAGTTGACATGATGATGGGAACGTTTTTGGAATGTAAGATTACATTGGAAATGACGATTAATTTTAATCGAAATGTGTCTGGATAAAATGGGATGGTTTATATTTAGCAATGAACTCTGGGCGGAGCCATTACTCTTCTCACTGTGAGGACTTCTCAACGCTATGCTCCCAATTCGTGAACCACGTGTCAGTATTTGTTGACTCTTCAATATCTGCACTCGATCACCCCCAACTCACCTCTCCCCCCATCAACAACATTGAAGGGGAGGTCACAAACGAAGAAGATAATACAATGTACCGCGATGATCTCCACGTTAATGGAGCTGAACATTTGCAGCGACTGAAATGTATGTGCCATTTTATTACCAACGATCAACTGCATATTTCACACCTTGCAGGAAAAATGCTTGAAATATACGAATGTGTGTTGGCACTTAAATATTTTACGATGAACATTTCAGTCGTGGCCCGATGTCGAGTGTGCAATGAGACATTTAATGAGGACGTTCATAGACCGGCCAAAGATGAATTTTGTGGACACATTTACTGTCGCGCCTGCGTCCTCCTCTACAATTCGTGTCCTCGGTGCGCCCTAAGGTACAGAAAGCGGAAACGGAGCGACAGAATGTGATTGTACAGGTAGTACAATCATAACAAATTTGAATTTCCCACACTCTAGTCTTCTGCAATTATCTTGCCCTTTACCACTGGGTGAATGGGGTTACTACAACCATTATCATATAGTTATTTACTACCCACCAAAATAGCTTCCCATCACTGGGTATTATAGTATGGGCAAAGCTATTTCACACCATCTAAAGTACTCAAAGTATTGAAATGGTTCTACAGTCACAACTATTTATTGATATTAGCAATAGACGCTAATCTGCAAATGTACAAGGATATAAAACTGCAAATATAATTCTATGTAAGGGTGTAAATGTGATTTTTTAAATATTTTCCTATTGAGTAGGACAAAGTACTCTGGAATTGATTGAATGTGGATATTGATGCGCATCTCTTTGGTGTTTACAGCAAGAGAGGGGCACCTTCACTGTAAGGACTTCTTCGGAATTGGAGCAAACGGAAGTTTACAATGCCACAAAGAGATTGAGAAAATGAAAAAGTGCGTTTTTCCCGTAAGCGTGCAGCAGTGTCACGTAATACTTGTTACATTCCTATTCCACCTCCCAATATTTATCTTGTACTCCAGAGGTGGATATGGATATGATTCACTGTTACCTGTAATCCACTCCACCGGGCCATTTCGAAAATTGTCATCCACTCAGGACCCTGGGAGTTGTGTCAGCCAGCGTTATCTCCATTTTGGTTACTTTCCTTCAGCGCAGTGTTAGCATTCAATTGTGATCCCATTAATGATCGGCGCATGATCTAGTCTCTTGGTATAATAAATATTGAGCTTGCTATGTATGTGTATCTAGATTTTCTCAATTTTTTCTCTCTAGCCGTGGTATAGCATACTATATAGCCAGATTTAAACTTTTTCTGTATTTATAATTGTATATGTATTATGTAGTATTTTATGACGTTTGTAATTGATAAATGTGACGTATAAAGCATGCATGCGCTGCGCTGTTCCGAATTATGTTATCGTTGATAATAATTGTAATCTTATTGCACTGCATTCCGCGAACTAATAAGTTGTACATAGGATATTTAATTCAAGTTAATTGGCTTTTTATTTTTTATTTTTCCAACAGATCAAAATCGGATTTTGAAATTTGTAAACGTAAAGGTATTTGGAAGATAATAATCAATTGTATTTTGCAGGGAATTTTACAAAGGTGGAGTTCCCAATTGCATTTATAATAGAAAGAATAGAGGTAGTAGCTAGCTGATTTGGGTGCATGTACGCCCTACATCCGTGGAAAACATCTCAAATAATAGTGAAATTGTAATCTGTGTAATTTTATTTGTAATTTTTAAAATGTAATGTGAAGGCAGTAAAGTAATTAATCATCGTTGCCTAATACTTTGCAGAATAATTGGATCATTTCGAAAGATTTCAATAATTTCTATTTATTTATTCTACCGTTCTATTTACATACATACAATCCAGATGTATAGGCAGGGATGGCCAAGATACATTTAGTAATGATGAGAATTATCTTATCTTGGATGCAAACACGAATTTTGTATCTTGAGAAATGAAACTAAAGAAAAGTATTTTCTATCTTACATATACATATTCTGTGAAATCACGGGGAAAATGTGTCTAATACAAAGATGCATTTTTAATGTCTGAAATACAATTTTTACATGTATCTTAATTTAATCTTGAGAGGATAACTTTTTAGAATGTATCTTGTATGTATCTTAAGCTATTCGCATCCATGTGTATTAGGAATTACTGACTTCGCTCTTCGTTTGCGGAATTTAGTTTGTGTTTGGTCGGCCACACACCCCGACAAAAGTGCTAAACAGCAGAATTCTTTGAAATATCACGAAAAGTTGCTTTTCAAGTGGAGAACTTTGGGATTATATATATATGGTTTTCGAATGAGCATTGTAACACTACGGAGCTAAAAGAAAGAAATCGGCAAGAGACGAAGAAGAATGATATCAGATTGCTAATTTATTCCTTTTGTTGAGTGATGGACGGGTCGATTGACGGATGGAGAACATTTGGAACAGTTCTATTGATGAATTGAACACCCGCAACCTCAAAACTCTTCTCTTTGTACGCACACGACGTGGCCATTATTCCTATTAATTATCATATCTCCATCTTCATCGTAGCAGCATCTCCGAATCCCAAATCTCTCTTCAAAAACAGAAAATTTTAATTTTCTTTCCTCTTTATTGCTAGAAAAATTAAATATTAACGGATCTGCGGTTAATGGGAAATTCTCTTCATTTACCGTTTGCAAATGAAATTGAATATTTTCTGGGGTAGGAAATCGGAGTGGATGTTGTCGAAGGAAAACCCTGGAAGAAAAAAGATGAATATTCTCAGAATATTGGCCACTAATTGGGGTCTAATTATCACCGTCATCACACCAATACTTCTGTCTCTCGTTCCAATTTATTGGGAAACACACTCTGGAAAGGTAAATCCAAAATTCATCCGAATCCTATTATGTAGAACCATATTTTTTTAAATTTATATTCTAAACTTTATCCTATATATATTTAAAATTGTTATTAATATGAGTTACAATTATCTTAACGAATTGCTTTAAAATTAAATTGTAATATTATGTATATGAATTTCGAATTAATTACCAGGAACCTTACGCAGCTTTCACAATTATGCTAATGGCAGTTTACTGGATGACTGAATGTGTGCCATTACCTGTGACTGCATTTCTTCCCGTCGTCTTTTTTCCTCTCTTTGGTATTGTATCAACAGGTCTGGTCATATAAATACCTGATATAAATTCGTACACCAATATTGAAAACGTCCCTAAATAAATATGTACATTAGAATCAGTTTCTGGCTCAAATCAACAGGAATCGCCAATTACGCGGTTTCCAATCATTTTACGCACTGCATATTACGCGGTGCAGATTGCTTAAGGTGATTCCTGTACGCAACACGAAATAAATTTGCGTACAATGCAAATAATTCTACAAAAAATTATATTCTGTATTCCAGCTATTAATTTCCAAGAATCCAAAGAGAAAATCTTTTACAGGCTCTTCATAATTCATTTGAAATATAATTGTTTTTCAGTAAAACAGAGAAATGTTTATAATTTTTTAAACTCACTGTGCAAATGGGTGTAACAGGTTCATAAAGGATCAACTGTACTGGTACAGTTTGAATGATGGTCATTATTTCAGCTTAAAATGGCTAAAATGGTGCTAATTTACAAATTTTTTCTATGTTCCCCACATTTCGATATTTGATGCCATATTTTGACAGTAAATAAATATGACAGTTTTCCTCTTCTAACGTGAAAGCAATAGGAAGTCATCGGACTAATTAGGACTGCGGTAGACAGCGGACGCATCATAGCAATTAATTTCTTGATTACAAATGAACTGTGCTTATTAGCTACTACTACTTAACCTTTGTACTTATCCTTTTTTGCCGTGGTTTATTATTTGTTCAGAGAAAGTGACGTCTGCCTACCTGCAGGATTCCATATTATTCATGTTCGGGGGTTGCATGATAGCTTTGTCTTTTGAATATTGCAACTTGCATACTCGGATTGCATTGAAAGTCATCATGATTGTGGGAGCAAAAATTTCTCAGTAAGCAAACTCATATTTTAAAAGCATAAGATCAGTCAATATTTAGTAATTTTTTTATAATCCGATGACACTTTAGAGTCAAATCGAAATTTTTTAGAATATTCTCGTTACATACTTTCAGTAACAATTATACTTAAATCTTCTCACTTCTACAGGGTGTCCATTAAATAACCGGGCAGTTTTTGAAGTTAAATAACTTACGAACGATTAACTTTACTTAAACGGGGTCAACAGGATATTAAAAAGCTCTAAATTATGAGTGAGTATGACGAAGTAATCTGACCACCACCAATCATCAAGTACGACTTCAAAAGAGTCGACACTGAAATAAACAGTTTTCGCAGTGATCCATGTGCATATTCCCCAATCGATAATTCACTCTCGGATGAGCTGAACCATTGTTGTCAGAATTGACCACCTGCGTTCAGTCTTTCATTACACCCCAAAAAAATATACCTGAGGAATGGGGCGGGGTGGTAAGCACGAAAATCGCCAATCCAACGCTATGGGACATTCTCGACACACGATGATGACTTGAAACTCCTGCCTTGCCCCCTTCCATTTTCCAGGTGTTAAGCTGTGCAACCTCTCCGTTTTGGGGGTGCACACACTGGCTGAACACATGTGGTCAATCAGACATCAGTGGTCCAGCTTCAGAGTGAGCTCAGTGTCCCACAACTACGAAATATGGACACGGAGCACTGCGAAAAATGGTTAATTTCAGTGCCGGCTCTCGTGAGGCCGTGCATAGACATTGGTGGCGGTCAAATTACTTCGTCTCACTCATAATTTATTGCTTTTTAATATCCTGTTGACCCCATTGAAATAAAGTTAATCGTTCGTAAATTATTCAACTTCAGAAACTGTCCGGTTATTTAATGGACACCCTGTTTAAACTGGACACTCTCAGTGTACTCGTACTCGTAAGTTATTCAGCATCAAAAAGTGACTGGTTGTTTCTGACTCACCCTGTACATTGTACATACTACATACAAGTTAACAAAGATAAATGCAGCAGATACTTTTTCTAATTACCCTGCATCAACTAAACACGTAGTTTACTACTAGAGAGTAACCTATTTACTACTATTATGCATTTCGTACAACGATGTTTCAAGCTGCATTTGTATGTGTATTTACATTTGGACACTTTTTGGACATTTATGGACACTTTTGGACAGTGGCCGTATAAAAGTCATTTTGGACGTCCAAAGGCGAACACTGGTCCGGAGCTGGCAGGGGGAATTTCTGCATTCGCTTTGAAATATATAATTTAATTAAAGATGGAGACAGATTTGGAAAGTTTGGGAAGAGAAAATGTTATTTGATGTTGCATAGTTTATTCGCAATATTTAAATGCTTGTTTGCAGGTTGATGCTGGGAATTATGTTTACAACAATGTTCCTCAGGTAAACTTTTATTATATTAGCCACATAATCAGAACTAGAAGGCCGACAATATTGTAACTGTTTATTTAGCATGTGGATGAACAATACGTCGACGACAGCCATGATGGTGCCAATTGTTCATGCAATCATGGAAGAATTACGATCCGTACATAATCAAATAATTAAAAAGTTCATACTGGTTCATTATAAGTGGTGATATTTAAACGATTCTTTCCATGAATGCGTTTTCAATGTTTACTCCAGAAAATGATCGATTCTTTCAATATCGAAGCAGCCCAGAATAAGCTACCCCCAACTGCAGCACCTGTAGCAGCCGATCATTTGGACGACGAAACAAAGGAAATTGAGGGGAACAACACAAAGGTGGATTCAATCGAAGGAAATGTCAATTCACGAGAATGTGACAAGAACCCAAAAGAGGAAAAACTGCTCATCCGAATCAGAAATCTGAAAACCATGTTTTTACTCGCCACTTGCTATTCCAGTAACATTGGCGGCACTGGGGTACACTAAAATCAATCCCCCAATATTACTGCGAACTAATGAAAATTGAATTCTAATTTTCAATTTCACTTTAAAATTGATGGTGAAAGTTAATCAACAATTTTTTTTTGTTAACGTCTGTACTCTGAAATTGTTTTTGCACTGTATAGGTGATCACAGGCAGCGGAACGAATGTTATCGTCCTCGATATTGTCCGAAAAGATGCGTAAGCTATTTTTATGTACATTTTTCTGAATAAATATTTTGGTTAGTTTAGTCGCGGACAGCACAGACCTGTGTGTTGTGTGCGCTCCATGGTTTAGTAAGGTCAGAGTTTATTGGGCAAAAATGAAATGTTTGCCAACATCTTTCGAAATATGAACATTGATAGGGAAGAAGATTTGGCAAGCGCCGAGTGCAAGCAATTGATGCAAATCACGTTTCTGGACTGGATGTATGTAAGTGATTCATAAATAAATTAATTAATTCAGGGAAAGTGAAAGTAATTCTAGCAATTTATGGAATTCAGTTCAATGTTCCTCCAATGGTAATAAACACGATAATAGCTTGGATTTTTCTTCAAATTTATTGTCTGGGAATACCAAACAAGTTGAAATTCTGGAAGAAGAAATCCGTCGAAGATTCGAATTTCGACAAGGCTTTGGAGAACAGTGTGAAAAAAGCGATTCGGGAGAAATACGAGGAATTGGGCGCAATCCGATTCGACGAAATCGGACTTTTAACTCTTTTCATTATTATGGTCTTCCTTTGGATCTTCAAAGATCCCAAATTTATTCCCGGCTGGGACTCTATCCCCATCTTTGCAAAAAGTAAATCCGGCAAAAGTTTAATCAAGGAGTGCACACCCACACTTTTAATTTGCACCCTCATGTTCATTATCCCCGGAAAATTAGAATACTATAAAGATTTCTTCCGCGGAGGTATTGCATTCACCAATTACATAACTGACGTAATGAGAGCTTCTAAATATTTTTTGTATAATTGGAATATTTATTGAACAGGTTTAGGGAGAGGAATGAGGGACCCACTAATGTCTTACAAATACATTGAAGAAAAATTTCCCTACGGAATATTCCTACTCCTGGGTAATTACTAATTACTGAAAGTCTGCTAATTGTATTTAAAGCGAATTGTGTTAATACATTTTTACTATATTTTACAATTAAGCTGAAGAGGTTAATTATGTGAAGTACGAAAAATGGCAGTTATAACAAAATGGCGTTTGTCCACTCGGTGCGTGACTTATATTATGATTAGAATGTTTGTTTGGGGTTGAGGTGGGGGCAGTGCAATGGCCTTGGGGGCCAAGGAGGCCGGTTTCAACAAATGGATCGAGGAGTTTCTGGAGACTAACGAAATGTTGCAGAGTTTACCCGGACCATTGATCCTCTTGGTCATCCTATTTCTTATTGCAGCCATCACATCGGTGGCCTCGAACACGGCCACTGCCGCCATCGTCACTCCCGTACTCCTCGGAATGGTAAATATCAACTTCCGTAAAATTCAATCTATATTTGTATATTTATATATTGTATACATAAATATTTTGATTCAGTCCTACGTGAAGAATATGCATCCATTGTACATGGTGTACCCGGCCGCAACGGTCTGCTCCTACGCATTCGTCTTGCCAGGTTCCTACATTTAGAAACATTCCTTTTAAATAATTTTATCATTGTGACTATTTCAGCACCCCTCTTTTTGACCAGTCCCCAAGTCCACCCCGTTTGTCTAAATTGTTTTGCCCACTCATTGCGAATACGTCCCCCGTCTAATTTCACTTTTTATTTTAATTTAATTGTTGGTTCTGTCATTCATCAACAGTGTCAACTCCTCCGAACGCATTGGTAAGAACCAAAATTTATCTACATTCTTATTTCAAAATCTTTTTCGTTTAACAAAGACTTTAAATATTAATTGAGCAATATTTGGTTTGTGATCAGGTGTACAGTTCGTCGGATCTGCGTCTTTCTGAAATGGTGAAGCCAGGTCTGATAATTAATGTGATCTGCATTCTCATTCTTTTTGTGACTACGCACACGACCAGCTCCTGGATATTCAATTTTGGAAACTATGACGGTCAATGTAGCAGCATGGCTCTACTCGGCGCAGAGACTCATCATTGAAGCCTGCTCCCAATCGAATCCATCGAAGAAGACACGCAAAATAATAATTTAACAATTTATGTAATGTAAATACCTACCGGCCACTTTGCCACGAAACCGAATCAACGAAACATCATTACATAAGATCCACGAATGTAGCGAATAAACTGATCTAGAAATTGTTTACTGAGAATATTACGCAGAATCATCATTATTATTATTTATTCGGTGTAAATAATGGCCACCTGAGGTACAAAGAAGCCACAATTGCACAGAAAACCGATCTTTTGACGTTTTGCAACAAAACATGTAATGCAATCGATATTGATTCTTTTCCGAGACTATGATGCCATTAATATTACAACAGAATTATCGAATTCTTATTGTATTACACTGCATATGCTGAAATGCCACTTATGTAACACAACGACAATTTAATGCTCATTTGTCTTGCAATTTTTGTATAGCGAGTACAAAGGGACCATTCACTCTGCAAGTTTAGAGAAATTCGGTGTGTGGAGGGAATATTGAACAGTGCATCATAATATTTTATTAAAAATCGAAAAATGGTTTATCTAAAACGGTTCCACAAACTAATTCTAACGCTGGCGATTCCCATTCTTGTTTCTCCTATATTTCTCTGGACTGGATACAAACGGGTAAACACTTTCCACGCTCACTCATATTTGTAAAATAATTACCTTATAATTAGACCTAAGACGAACGTGCACAAATAATCGTAAAAAAGGCTACAAGTGTTCACCAAAACCTACATGCCTAGGTGCAGAGATTATTCAAATACACTTATCCGATTTATGGAGTCCTACAAAACCTACACATTGTACACTCTCACACTCATGTATGTAGTTATGCAATTTATTTTTGCATGCTATTCCTAGAAAAATATTTTATAAAGACCAACTGTCAACTGTACAGATTTTAAATGAACTACAGTCGAAAATACTTAATTAAATATATTAGTAACGTTTGCGAATTTTGATTTGGAAAGGAATCATCTGGAAGTCAAGATCCAATCAGCTTTAAGCAACCACATTGGATTTTTCGTGATAATTGTAATGACCTTGTATTGGATCACCGAGTGTATTCCCTTAGCAGTCACATCATTTGTTCCCGTCGTTCTCTTTCCGCTCTTCGGAATTCTCAGTAGTGGTAAAAATTTAAATTTATTCAAATCAAATATATCTCTCTGCCTGAAGGTTCATTCGTTTCGTTCCATAGAATTCAACGGAATTTTTTGCATTTGATTTAAAGAAGCCGTCACTCGCGAATTCTTAAAGGACACGATTCTCTTTCTACTCGGTGGATGCGTCATCGCTTTATCTTTTGAGTATTGCCAGCTTCACACAAGAATCGCTTTAAGATGAATTTTTTGCATTTGATTTAAAGAAGCCGTCACTCGCGAATTCTTAAAGGACACGATTCTCTTTCTACTCGGTGGATGCGTCATCGCTTTATCTTTTGAATATTGCCAGCTTCACACAAGAATCGCTTTAAGAGTCATTTTGTCTGTTGGCGCGCGTATTCCAAATTTACTTTTAGGAATAATGGCGACAGCGATGATTCTCAGTAAGAAATTTATTTTCTCTGTACCATTCATGGGGCGGATCTATTCCATGCTTGAACCTAGAAATTAAAAAACCCGTGTATAACCTCGCTTTCGCGAACAGATTTTCCCTGGGGAAAAAGACAGGCACCACTCCTGCCCCTCTGTTACCCTTGGATTTCGACTTTAGTTGTTAGCACATCGTTTTAATTCAAATTTCCCCCTCTTGGGTGGGTCACGATATTCGACGCAGGAATTTGTGTCCATTATGTTCACTTCACTCAATACATTAAAATAGCATGCACATAAAAGAATTCCTGCCACCCTGTTTACACAAAATTGTTTTGATTGGTAGCCAGATGTGAGGGCGCCGCGTGAGGGCGCAGCCTCTCCAAAGTTGTGATGTAGTCATAATACATTAGAGAGTTCCAAAAATCGACAGGGTTGTTTGGTTAGAGGGAAGGGTGAATATAATATGGCAACCATGTTTCAGGTATGTGGATGAACAACACTTCGTGCACTTCGATGATGATCCCGATCGTGAATGTTATCATGGAAGAATTCAAAAAGGTATTTTCCCGTTTGTTTCTACACAAAAATGCGATCTGGATTAGCCTTGGGGTGAAGGGCTTACTTTTGAATAATTATTTTATTTTTATGACTAAGACCATGGACTGTGATGCTATTTGTGAGTCTTCGCTGTTGGATGACGTGAATCAAATTGAGATGACGTCACGATTACGAAGACAAAGAATATTGAGACGGAAGAAGAAAGCCCCACTTGCTTCACCAGAAGATGGGAATAATATCGACGCCGGAATGATAAAACCTTCATCGGACACAATCGATTGCACTTCAAATGAAATTACACACCAACAAACGAAAAATCAGCTTTTGGAAATTGTACTACCAACTTACGAAGAAGTTAGCAAAAGGTTTCCTTCAAATTTCCATAATGATGCAGCAAAAATGTGAGTGATTTATTCTTTACCATTTCTATACCATAATTCTATATCATTGGTGCATTTACCATCCACCAATAAAAATCTTCACTTAAATAAAATGAGAGATTAAAATGTAATGTTTTATTTCCTGTTGTTTATTAACTTCATAGAAATCGTCGAGTGACTTCCCAAAGTGAGGTTAGAAACATAAAGATAATGTTTCTTGTGGCTACAGCCTACGCAGGTCAGTCGATATTTTCTTGTTTTGAAAATATGCAGATTCAGAGAAGAAAGAATGATTAATTATTTCTTTAAAAGCATCTGCTTTCCCAGTTTTCCATTTCCAGATAATTATTTGAAGAGTTCCCATTTTTACATTTCTAATACTTAAAAGAGTTCTAATTTATATTGATGATGATTTTAAACGAGCACAATTACTTAGTAATGATTTCTGTAATAAATAGCTAACATTGGAGGAACTGGAGTAAGTTTCCAGTTGTGAAAATCTATATATTGATTCATCGAATAATTCTTCTAATTTCCTGTACGACTTTTCCACAATGTCATAATTAAATGTATATTATGCAGGTGATTACGGGAACTGGGACGAATTTGATTGCAACAGCTCAATTAGATTTGAAAAGGTCACTTCAATTATCAGCACATATTTATCTGTAAAGAATTGATGATTTGGAAAGAGGAACTTTTTAAATTTCAGAGAAGAGATAAAAGAAAAGCGTGAGAATTACGTTGACCCCCATGGATGTCTGGAGGGAGAATTTTTGAAAATAACATTTTTAGGGTGGATGTATTTTGCAATGATTCCGATGATATTAAACACCCTCATTTGCTGGCTTTACCTCCAAGTCCATTTTCTAGGACTTCCACATCGCTTGCAATTCTGGAAGAAGAAGATTGGGGGCAGTGAAAAACTTTCTCTTGATTCCGCAGTCGCGAAAAACATTGAGATTGCAATTCGGCAAAAGTACGATTCCCTTGGTCCAATGAAATTTGATGAAAAAGCTGTTCTAATGATTTTCTTGGTGACAGCAGCGCTGTGGATATTTCGTGATCCTCAAATTTTCCCCGGATGGGGAAAGCTCTTCTCCAACAGCAGTTTCCTCAAAGATGCCACCCCCACACTTCTTATGAGCTCATTCCTATTTGTCATTCCCAGAGACATCAAATATTACAAAAATTTCCTCGATGGTGGTACGTTCTCCATTCTGATCCACATTACGACTTTTCCCAATAAATACTTCAAAGGAACATTTAACGAAAATTGAATTAATTAATATTTTTGCATTTTCTCGAATATTTGCAAAGGTTTTGCAGAAGGCATAAAAGATCCTTTAGTCACGTGGCAGTAAGATACAGTTTTCTAAAATATAAAATAATTAAACTACTTTCATGGATTACTGAAAATATTTCCATTTCTGTTGCAGATTTGTGGTCAAAAAACTTCCTTGGGGACCTTTTCTGCTTTTGGGTACTTGCATATGAATTTCGTAACCTCATTGACGTACCGCTTTCGCATATTTCCTTGAATTAAAAGAAATGATGATTTGTGCAATAAATAAAAATATTGTCAGTAAGAGTTGTCACAAAAGAGAAAATTCGTAATAGAAATGTGTTAAACAATTTTGATTTTTTATAATTCAATTAATAATAATCTTGTGGATAATTTTGTGGAGGTGGGGGTAGCGCGATGGCCGCAGGTTCAAAAGCATCCGGGTTGAACGATGTCATCGGAGATTTCTTGGGGCAAAATGAATTCATAAAGTCTGCCAACCCTTCCAGCATTTTGCTGATTGCCCTCGGGATGATCTCTTTGTTCACGAGTGTGGCTTCGAACACGGCCACGGCGGCTATCGTCTCTCCACTCCTCATCTCACTCGTAAATAATTCCTTAATCTTTAATTATAATAACTAACAATTTGTTCCAATTCTAATTCCGGGCTGTGTGTTTTTTGTGTGCTTAGGCAATTAGCAGATCGATTCATCCTCTGTATTTGTTGATGCCGATGACAATTTCATCTTCGTATGCGTTTATTTTGCCGGTGAGTACTCCGCCCCTTGCAATTGTCTACGATCAGTCTGAAATGAGACAAAGCGAAATGATTAAGGCCGGCATTCTCACAACAATTTTCTCTAATCTCGTCCTTTTCGCCTGCACAAATTCAATCCTTGAAGTTTTCTTTCATTTTAATTCTTATAACGGAACCTGTAATACAATTGAAACCTAGTGATTAAGAGTTAATTTAATTTATGCTGCCAATAGAAAAATAAATTCATATCAGAAGATCCGATGAATCAGTGATTCTTCTTTCAATGGCTTCATTAAAACACGTTTAATAAAAACAGACTCTAGAAATAAAGATTCTCACGACGAGGGAATTGGAACATTGGCCGTTGAAGGTGAAGCCCACCGTTCGTTTAAACTAAAATAAATAGTCATATGTAAATCAGAAACTTATGGGAAAGTATATATTGAGGTTGGGTGGAGTTCAGGAATCGCCTTACGCAGTACGCACTGCGTAAAACGCGGTGCGTAAAAGTGCTTTAAAGCGCGTAAAATGATTGGTACGCAGTGCGTAAATATAAAAGTGTATTATTTGGGATACCCCT